>SEYY01000281.1:210000-230000 GCA_009176605.1 Armadillidium nasatum
TTGTAATTTCAATGAAGGTTGCAATTTAAATACAATCCTTTAAAGCGACTACATTTTAAAGGTTTCAAAATGAAACGTGTGGTCAGAAATGAAATAAAAAAGGTTACAGAGGTAAGGATTGATAAGGGAAGTGAGATATTTAAAAATCAAGATATGTACCAAAGAAGAATTAATAATCAGGTAAGCATATGGCAGTCTGAAATAAAACAAGAAATCATAGGATATTTTCAAATCTTTTTAATTCACGAGGATAAATCTGAATCATATTCAAAGAATAAGCTCAAACTTCCGTAGGAAGGAAAACAGGTTACCAAGCCAATCTCGAAAATACAAGTTCAGAAAATCACAGAATATATATATATATATATATATATATATATATATATATATATATATATATATATATATATATATATATATATATATATATATATATATATATATATATATATATATATATATATATATATATATATATATATATATATATATATATATATATATATATTATTTTTTTTTTTTTTCCTTTATTACCTTATGATAATTTAATATATATATTATGTGATAAGATTTAAATATTTTCGAATTTTCAAAATAGATGATACATGGATTTATTTATAAATATTTCAACCTTGATAAAATAAATTTAATTTTTTATTCTTGTTTTTTCGATTTTTCGTTACAAATGTATACCAAAGTATATATGTTAAACTCTGTGTATACATTGGTTTCAGAACTTTTCTTTACGATATTTTTGGTAATAAATTTGTATTAAAGGGATATTTCCTTGTGAAGGGAAATTTACCAACATTGTTGTGATACTTTTATGCTAATATAGCCTATGTTTTCTATAGAAGTTTTGTTTACACTTATCTGATAGATATATTATGCAATAAATTTGTGTATTTTGTTCGTTTATTTATTTATTAATGAATTTTAGTGTACGAGCTATTCAGAAAACAATATTATAATGATTATTAAAAAAAAAAAAAAAAAGTCTTAATCTGAATGAAGAAAGTGAATTTATTTATATATTCTGTGTCTTTTATCCAATATATCCTTGAATACTGGAATAATAATTTTGTCCTATTTAGTTTTCAAATAAGATTTGTGAATAGTCATTAAAGATATTTAATTGTTAATTAACCTTAAGTTTTTATTTCATGTTTTCACAAATTTTCAGTCAGTTGTCTAAACGATATGTATTATTTTGGAATATATATATATATATATATATATATATATATATATATATATATATATATATATATATATATATATATATATATATATATATATATATATATATATATATATATATATATATAAACTAGGAAAATGGAAACCAGTAAGAACACAGAAGGGCCTATCTATCAAGACTGTCCAATGAAAATTTAGGTACTTTGTGTATACAGAATGTAAAATATAACTCACAATACACAGTATTAGGATTAAATATGCAGTGGCAAACAATTGCCCAAAGATGTTTATTTAAACTGCACTTCCACAAAATAAAAGTGGTAATTCTTTAGTTATTTGGCAATTTAGCCAATTTTCACCATTTTTGCAGAGAACACAGTATATGTGATAAATATAAGAATAAAATTAAAAACAAGTGTCAGAAAGGCCTATAACACCATTTATTGATATATCAGATATAACCTGCATTCTTTTTACCAAAGATATGTATTTATAACAATCAAAATTCCCATCATGGCTTCGTATGTGACAAACTAAGGAACCATAAGTGTCTTAATTGTTAATGTTACTTAGATATTGCCAGAACTTAATTTCATATATATTTCATAGGCCATAATTCGTAAAAGAATTAGAAATATATATATAAATACTGTAAAATAGAATAAAATTAGCTACCTTTAAAAGTAAATTTGGTAAAGGTGGAGATTGTTTCTGAGTTTCGATTGTTAAAAAATATCGAAAATCGAAAATATCGAGAAGCCTAACGTAAACAAGAAAGTTGCCAGAGGTACTATTACACTAGACATACACACAATTATTATTACTTACTTTTCTAGCAGAACCTAATTCGACTTATCATAACCTGAACTACCGAAGATGCCGTAATTTAACCTAAATAATAATAATTTTAATGTACTTATAGTTTATAACAACCAAAATTTAAGATATTTGAACTGAAAAGAACAAATTACACATATCTTGAACAGTCAAGGTAACTGAAACTTGTTAGGTAGGAAAGTATTGATTAAAATAAAATATCAATATAAAAAAATATCGATATAAAAAAATATCGATATAAAAAATATTGAAACTCAGAAACAATCTCCACCTAAGCCAGTAAATTTTAATAAAATTTTTGGCATTTGTTTATCAGAGTGGCCTGTTAACCAATTTTAACCATTTTTGCACAGAATATAGAAAATGCAATAAAAATAAGAATAAAACCAAAATTATTACCTGAAGAGACCTATAACATTTATTTAACTAGCAAATATTTATAATTTTCACCAAATAAAAATATATATCTTTAATACGAACAAGACTCGGATCATAGTTTTCAGATGCAACAAAATAAAATATGCGTAGCTATGGTTGCCAAAACTGTGAATTCTAGTTGCTTTTAATTTTCAATGTTGCAAGAAGTTAAATCAATATACATCTCATAAATAATAAGAATAAAATTAAAAACTAGTGTCAGAAAGGCAAATGACACCATTTATTGGGTATCAGATATAGCCTATATACTTTTTACCAAAGATATATATTTATAACAATTAAAACTCCATTCATGGAGTCTTGTTTATTTTGAAAATGTATATTTTTCTTCGTGAAAAGTGTTGGTATTTGCCAGTTGAAAAATGTCATAGGTCTCCCCAGGAAATAATTTTGGTTTTATTTTTATTTCTATTGCATTTTCTGTATTCTGTGCAAAAATAGCTAAAATTGGTTAACAAGCCACTGACAACAATTATCAAATATTTTTTATGAGAGAAAATAAATTCTCAATTTTGGATTTTTTTGATAGATATTTTAATATTTTGTATAAAAGTATTTTAATAAATGATAATAATAAAAAAATTTCCCCATTTTGGGTAGTTTTTTTGACAGAATTCAAAAAAAATTTAAGTTCTGTCTCCCCTCAAAAATATATTGAATAATTAACTATTAAACTTAGAGGATATGAAGAATATGAAAGGTTAGCATTTGCATTTAAAATAATATAAATTTCTATACTGTTAAAAAAATATTAATGTAATTCAAAAGTAGGATAAAACTAACAATACACAGGCTATAACTAACATGTATATTTTCTTTAACAAGCCATTTTAATCAGAACAGAATCAATATATATATATATATATATATATATATATATATATATATATATATATATATATATATATATATATATATATATATATATATATATATATATATATATATATATATATATATATATATATAGAGGTTGTCCAGTAAGCAAGTTACACATTTTTTATTTAGAAAAAAAATTTTGTATACCAACCATTTTGGTGCTTGCATGGGAAACTTTTTTTTACAAATTTTAAAAATTTCCAGTGCACAGCATCAAAATCATTTGGAATGCAAAAACTTGTTCTAAATAAAAAATGTGTATTTCACTTTGAGAAGGAAAAAAGTTATGCCCAAAAATAATATTTAAAATTTTTTTTTATTTTTGATGTTTTTTGATATGGACATTCGTGGTAATTCGACTTTTTTTTTGGACAGCCAACATGAAAAGTTCAAGTATAACAAAATGAATATTGATGATTTATCTATTTATAATTGAATCATAGTCATTTTGACATATGCTGAAAAATTTGCATAAATTTTGATTTTTGATGAATATTTCAAAATGTTTTTTTTTTTTTTTTAAATTTTGTTTTAAATAGTCTATTATAATGCTATTACCCATTTATATTAATAAAAATACTATGGAATAGCCATTTTTAAATATGCTGAAAAATTTGCATAAATTTTGATTTTTGATGAATATTTCAAAATGTTTTTTTTTTTTTTTTTAAATTTTGTTTTAAATAGTTTATTATAATGCTATTACCCATTTATATTAATAAAAATACTATGGAATAGCCATTTTTAAATAAAAAAAAAAATTTGCATAAATTTTGATTTTTGATGAATATTTCAAAATGTTTTTTTTTTTTTAAATTTTGTTTTAAATAGTCTATTATAATGCTATTACCCTTTATATTAATAAAAATACTATGGAATAGCCATTTTTAAATATGCTGAAAAATTTGCATAAATTTTGATTTTTGATGAATATTTCAAAATGTTTTTTTTTTTTTTTTAAATTTTGTTTTAAATAGTTTATTATAATGCTATTACCCATTTATATTAAAAAAAATACTATGGAATAGCCATTTTTAAATATGCTGAAAAATTTGCATAAATTTTGATTTTTGATGAATATTTCAAAATGTTTTTTTTTTTTTAAATTTTGTTTTAAATAGTCTATTATAATGCTATTACCCTTTATATTAATAAAAATACTATGGAATAGCCATTTTTAAATAAAAAAAAAAAAAAAAAAAAAAAAATTTGCATAAATTTTGATTTTTGATGAAAATATTTCAAAATGTTTTTTTTTTTTTTTAAATTTTGTTTTAAATAGTCTATTATAATGCTATTACCCTTTATATTAATAAAAATACTATGGAATAGCCATTTTTAAATATGCTGAAAAATTTGCATAAATTTTGATTTTTGATGAATATTTCAAAATGTTTTTTTTTTTTTAATTTTGTTTTAAATAGTCTATTATAATGCTATTACCCTTTATATTAGTAAAAATACTATGGAATAGCCATTTTTAAATATGCTGAAAAATTTGCATAAATTTTGATTTTTGATGAATATTTCAAAATGTTTTTTTTTTTTTTAAATTTTGTTTTAAATAGTCTATTATAATGCTATTACCCATTTATATTAATAAAAATACTATCTAATAGCCATTTTTAAATATTGTTTGGTTTTACTTTGTTTCATTTTTTAAAATTTTTTTTAAAAATATTAATTTTCATATTCCCATAAACTTATTTTATATAAAAATATTTAGGAAGGTTTATATTTCTCAAAAAAATTAATTATACATAATTATATTTATATATATATATATATATATATATATATATATATATATATATATATATATATATATATTATATATATATATATATTTGGGATGGAGCGATACCAAAATTTTTACCGATACCGATAAAATACCATAAAAAATTCCCTGAAACCGATACCGATACGATACTTTACTCCTATACAAAATTTTTACTGATACCGATACTTGCCGATACCGATACTTCACTCCATCCCTAATATATATAATATATATATATATATATATATATATATATATATATATATATATATATATATATATATATATATATATATACTGTAAAACTAACCACCCTCAAAAGTTAATTTTAATAAAAAAAAAATTTATAATGAAAGAAACTATTTAATATATAAAAAATGTAAAAAGAAACTATGTAAATTTTCTTTACCATTTAGAAAATATTAATGTTGTTCAAAAACAGGGTAAAACTAACCAATAAAAAGTCTAAATAACTTTTATATTTTTCAACTGATCTATGTGAAATTTTCAGAGGTTATAAAGTTAGGCGTGATACACAATTTTTTATTCAGAACAATTTTGTATACCCAAAGATTTTGATTCTGTGCATGGGAAAATTTTTAGAAATTTTCCTGTGCCCATCAAAATGGTTGGATATACCAAAAAAATTTCTAGATTTTTGCCTAACTGTACAACCTCTTCAAGGTTTTTTTTTTAAACCGAACCATTTTGTTGCTGTGTACGAAAAAAATTAAATGCATTTTTTTATTAGAATGATTTTTTGTGTATTCAACCTCTTTACTGCTGTGCATGGGAAAAACCAATAATTTGAAATTTTTCCTATGCAAAACAAAATGGTTGGATATATAAATAATATTTAAATTTTTTTTCAGAGATTGTACAGTTTGGCAAAAATCATATTGGTGCTGTGCACAGGAAATTTTTAATTGTTAGGTATACAAAAAATTGTTTTAAATAAAAAATGTGTATCTCACCCAACCTTACAACTTCTGAAAACTTTGAGCTTTGCAGGGCTAGAAAAAAAAGTTAACTTAAAAATAATATTTAAAAATTTTTTTTTTGTTGAAGTTTCATGATTACAGGTATAGTAATCCCTCGTTTTATCACAGATTCAGTACATTGCTGATTTTTTCTGTGTATGTATATCACTGAAATTTCTCTTTTGTGGGATTGTATATACGTATTTTTATATATTAATTATTTTTGTGGAAAAATAACCATTTTCTAGCCTTTAAAAATTGAAAACCATAAAAAGATATAAAATATTACTTAAAACATTAAATGAATATTAAATCAAAATGTGTAAAAATGTATATGTAAATTAAATAGCGTTCTGCAGATGAGTAGACAAAGATTTGTATGTATGGCTGCACTTGTTTGAGTTAGTTTGCCCATGTGAGATTGTACACAGATCAAAATTATATACCGGTATATATATATATATATATATATATATATATATATATATATATATATATATATATATATATATATATATATATATATATATATATATATATATATATATATATATATATATATATATATATATATATATATATATATATATATATATATATATATATATATATATATATATATATATATATATATATATATATATATATATATATATATATATATATATATATATATATATATATATATATATATATATATATATATATATATATATATATATATATATATATATATATATATATATATATGTAATAAAAATTAAAAAAACTCCCATCTGCTAAACAACTTGCGAAAAGAACTTTAATATTCATATTTAGCAAAACACTTTTATTAATAAGAACTATGTTTCACAAATAGGGACTGACTGGGGCTGGAATTTTGCCAGGGCTGGGGTTTTGGCTGAGGTTGGTTAAAAATTGTAAAGAGGTCAAAAGCACTGAAATTTTAAGAAGAAAATTAGATATAAATTTAATTGAAATTTATTTAATTATAAGGAAGGATTAGAATTGCCAACATTCACTTTATAATTAATGATTATATGCATTTTCTCCAAAAATATTTCGGAAAATTAAAAATTTTGTATAATAAAAGTTTTAAAAAAGTACAAAAATTTTTAAATTTTTTTTTCTGATTCACAATAGTGATTCAATAGGTTTACCTAGGTAAGATCCTAAGGTAAAGTTTGAAAAAATGTAAGATATAAAATTATCAATATAATCTATATTTATACATATTGTTATTGCTGTGTGTCAAACATATATATATATATATATATATATCATTTAGCTGCATTATTTTGTTTATACTTTGTCACCATGGCTAAAAGATCAGCTTCAGCAGTATGGGAGTACTTTACAATGTTCCACGATTGGCTCAAAATAGCTAAATGTAACATATGCAGTCAGGAAATTAGAAGAGAACCTCCGGGTGCCCCAAATAAAAACTTTTCAACCAAATTTTTATGGGGAAATCTAAAACAAAACACAAATATGAACATTCATTAGCAGGAGAAGAGCAGTCAAAAGAAACAAAAAAAAAAAGAGAAAGAAAAAATTCAAAAAACAAGAAAAAAAATCTTAATTTTCTTATATTTTGTTTGGTTTAATCCACCATTAATAAGTAGGCAAACCTCAGTTTTCCCTGATTTTTTGCCAGGCTGGAGCCCAGTAAAAATGACTGGGGTTTGCTAAGGCTGGTGCCCCGGTTGGTCCATAATGGGCAAAATTTATGCAAAATTTTTAGCATATACCCTTTGTCAAAATGACTTGATGATTGAACTGTAAATAGTTAAATCATTGATATTCATTTTGTTATACTTGAACTTTACATGTTGGCTGCCCCCCAAAAAAGTCAAATTATCACGAATGCCCGTAATCAAATGACTTTAAAATTTTCTTTTAAAAAAATTTATTTTTGGACATAACTTTTTTCCTACCCATACATAGTTCATGAAATTTTCAGAGGTTGTATAGTTGGGTGAGATACACATTTTTTATTTGGAACAATTTTTTGTATACCCAATGATTTTGACACTGTGCATGGGAAATTTTAAAAATTTTTTTCCATGCACAGGTCTGAAATGGTTAGGTACAAAAAATTTTTTCTAAATAAAAAATGGTTAACTCAACTTTACAACCTCTAATTTTTTTTTTTCCATCCACCCATTTTGTTTCTGTACATGGGAAAAATTTCAAATTATTGTTTTCTCATGCACAGCAGCAGAATGGTTGAGTATACAAAAAATCTTTCTTAAATAGAAAATGTGAATCTCACCCAACTAAAAATTTTGTATACTTGATCATTTTGGTGATGTACATTGGAATAATTTCAAAATTTTTCCCATTCGCAGAGATAAAATGATTGGGTATATATATAAAAAAAAAACTTACAGAGGTTGTACAGTTTGGAAGGATACTATTTTGGTGCTGTGCACAGCATCAAAATTGTTGGGTATACAAAAATAATTTCTAAATAAAAAATATGTATCTAGCCAATCTTTATAACCTCTGAAAATTTCATGTAGATTGGTTGGAAAATATAGTTATTAAGACTTTTTAATGGTTGATTTTACCTCGTTTCAGAAAAACATTAACATATACATTATTTTATATGCAAACACATACCTTTCATCACTTTAAATTCTCCTTAGTTGGATTATTTGTAGTCAATATGTTTTTTTTTAGGCAGACTTTTGAAAAAATTTCGTATTTTGGCAGAAAAAAACAATTACCCAAAAAGGAAATTTTTTGTGTTATAGTCATCAGTTATTAAATTTATTTTATATTAAACATTGAAATATAAAAACTATTTTACCAAAAATATCCAAAATTGAGAATATGAATGATTTCTTTCCTAAAAAAAATTTGATTAAAATTTATTTTTCAGGGTGGTTAGTTTTCCCCTGCATGGTTAGATTTCCCCACTGTATGCTATATATATATATATATATATATATATATATATATATATATATATATATATATATATATATATATATATATATATATATATATATATATATATATATATAATATATATATATATATATATATACTTTTCAAATTTTTCAATAAAGACCTCTCTATTACTTCATCCACTCCTATGCTGATGACCTCAAGATGCCCATCCCAACAGCAGTTAATTTACACAAGAAGGGTGGCCTTGGAGCAACTGTCCTCCTATTTTTCTTGTATTTCAAATTGGGGCAGAGAAAACTTGGTTGTTTTCAATGCCTCAAAAACTCAGTTCCTCTATCTTTCTACTTGACACAACCTTCCACACAACTATGACATCTTGGAAAACAATTGACTCTAACCTTCATCTGGCCTCAATATTCCCAGTGTTTTTTTTTCTTGTGATCTTTCTTGGAAGGATCATATTACTTCTCTTTCTAAACAAGCTTCTAAGATGTTAAATGTTCTGAAGCACCTTTATGATTTTTTTTATGCCACCCCAGTTGTTTGCTCTTCATAGGGGTGTTGTTCGCTCCTGTATGGAGTACACATCACACATCTGGGGTGGTTCCACACATACAACTCTTTTCAAAAAGAAAGTCTACAGCTTTTTGCCTTATCAACTCTTTTGCTCTTACTAACTCTTCAGTCTCTTTCAACCCATCAAATTGTTGTGTCACTTTCTCTACACTATCACTATTACAATGGACACTGTTCTTCTGAACTCTCACATTGTATAACACCTCCATTGAGAAGGGCTTATGAGACAAGACTTTCTACCCAGTCTCATCTTTTCTCTGTCCAACTCTCCAACCCAAAACTTTTAACTGCTGTGCTCAATGTTATATGTACTCTTTTGGTAAAGTCTGGGACACATCCCTTTATCTGTTTTCCCAACTTTCTTTGACTTGCATACCTTTAAACGCCGTGTATCAGCACATGAAAGCCATTAATGACCAAATTTGATTTATTTCCCCAACTCTGGTGGAAATTGGTAGACCTCTGGCTTTTGATCACCAGAGGAGGAAAAAAAAAAATAAAAAAAAAATTAAATTTCAAAATATTTCTCATAAATTTATATATATATATATATATATATATATATATATATATATATATATATATATATATATATATTATATATATATATATATATATATATATATATATACACACAATTTATGGGAAATATTTTGAAATTTAAAAATCAGTAGATTTTGTGGTTTAGTTGACAACTTGAATAAAATTTCACTTAATAGAACAACCACCAAATAATGGATAATCTATTCATCACTATATAAAGTATTTCCATCAATGTCAAGGTTAAAATCAGCTATTGTAATTATACTAATGTCTTTATCACAACATATTTCTTCACTTGATTTTATATATCTTATTTGTAAGTCTGTGAAATTGAATTTTTCAATTTTTGAAATGAGTATTTTAGCTATATATATATATATATATATATATATATATATATATATATATATATATATATATATATATATATATATATATATATATATATATATATATATATATATACAGTGGAACTCCAATATTCGTCATTAATCCGTTCCTGAGGGGATGACGAATATCGAATAATTTTTCCCATAGGAATTAACTAAAAATGGATTAATTCGTTCCCAGCCTCGAATTTTGCCTATCTATTCTTTAACAAAAAAAAAAAAATTTCAATCTAGAATCGATCTCCGAAATCATTTCAAACACTGTACAATTTAACTACAGTACATATTAAACAGCGTACTGCCATAAATAATACGTAATACGCACTGTGTAGGCCTACATAAACGCTAAACACAAATAAAATTTTAAAAAGAAATTTACCTTTTGGATGAGAAAAACAATGATTGTTATTAAGAGTTTTTATTTTTAAGGTTATAGGCTTTCGTAGGTAGGACGAATATTGAAAAAAAATTACAGGGCGATTATCGGAAAAGACGAATACTGGGTGAGACGAATATTGGAGTTCCACTGTGTATATATATATATATATATATATATATATATATATATATATATATATATATATATATATATATATATATATATATATATATATATATATTAGGGATGGAGCGATACCAAAATTTTTACCGATACCGATACTTAAAAATTACCGATACCGATACCTAAAAAATATGCCGATACTACTAACCGATACCGATACTTTACTCTTGTCCAAAAATTTACCGATACCGATACTGATAAAAATTGCCGATACCGATACTCAAAAATATGCCGATACTGATACTATGCCGATACCGATACTTTCACTCCATCCCTAATATATATATATATATATATATATATATATATATATATATATATATATATATATATATATATATATATATATATATATATATATATATATATATATATATATATATATATATATTATATATATATATATATATATATATATATATATATATAATATATTAATTTTTTACTTTTCAGATAAAATAAATATGATTTCATTCGTGTAAAGTGTATTAGATTTTTTTTTTTTTTTTTAAATAAAAGATTTTGTTTAATTTTATATTTAAGAGCATAATATTTAAGGAATTCAAAATGAATTCTGAGTTCCCACAGCAATCTCCAGGAAAGCCCCATATAATGGTATTCAAACCAACATGGGAGGAATTCAAAGATTTTCCAAAATATATAGAGTATATTGAGAGTCAAGGAGCTCATAAAGCTGGTCTTGCTAAGGTAAGTGACTTATATTATTGTACTTAATTAAAATAGTATTTTTTCCTGATAAATTTGAACATTTTTTGTTTATTTTAAATTGGATGTATAACTGATGTTCTAATTATAGTTTTTGCATTATTTTACAGATCATTCCTCCCCCTGAATGGAAACCAAGAAAATCTGGATATAATTTAGAAGACTTAAATTTGACTATTCCAGCTCCCATTTGTCAGGTAGTAACTGGAAAGCAAGGAGTTTTTCAGCAAATTAACATTCAGAAGAAACCAATGACAGTAAAAGAATTTGAAGCATTGGCAAATAGTCCAAGGTATATTTTTATTAATATTTTAATAGTTTACTATTTAATATCAACACTGCTACTTGTCGTATTTTAGTTTTAAAACATCCCATGTATTAATTTAGTTATCCACAAAAATTTTCAATTTAAGAGATAGATATAAGTAGGCTGTTTGTATACTACTCTGCTTTTTAACTCAAAATTATTAAAGTTGGAATAGATTAATTAAGATAGGAGACAAAAAAGATCGGCCACATTTGTGCCGAAGTTACCCATAGTAAGTGGTTAGTAACACTAAGATAAATTTGCATTTGTCTTAAATATACCTTTAAAAAAAATTACTAGAGAGAGAATAATGATGTACATAATTCTTGCATTTGTACCCACATACAGTTATAAGGTTTGTTTAAATATTTTTTAAAAATTATTTTTTATATAAGATATAATTAACTTCTCAGTTAGATGGATAATGCAGACCTGTTTAGTTTTCCTTTATTATATTATATATATATATATATATATATATATATATATATATATATATATATATATATATATATATATATATATATATATATATATATATATATATATATATATATATATATATATATATATATATATATATACCGTATATATATATTAACCATTAACTTAAAAATAATGCAAATATTATAAAATTTATATTAGTAAATATTTTCAGGTGCTCAGGTCGTTATTATTATTATTAATTATTATAATTACTACTACGACTATTTTTATTTACTTATTGTATTATGGTAATCCCTTTGTTTGTTACCTATTAGTATTTTATATCTTGAATCTCAATATATTTATTATTTTATTTTTCTTTAATTAAAGATATAAGACACCAAAGAATACATCGTATGAAGATCTTGAAAGAAAATATTGGAAAAATATCAGTTACGTTTCCCCAATTTATGGAGCAGATGTCTCAGGCTCCGTATCTGATCCTGACTTAAAGGTTAGATTGTATTTAATGTTATTATTATTATAATTATTATCATTGTCATCATCAAAGATATTTGCACAGTGATTAGGGACTATAGACTTGTTTGTGTGTACATTTATTTTTTATTTTTTGAGAGTATCATTTTTTTTCTCAGACTGTGAATGGCAAGCCAAGGTTTACTACTATTCGAAAGTCATACAGTTATTATTATTATTATTATTATTATTATGTAGTTAAACTGAATATCAGTGGTTTTCTAATTTCAAAATTTTGAACGGATTTATGCAGGTTACCAAGATTTTTCCTTATACCAATTCCTCGGAATTTAGCAAATATTAATTCCTCTACCGTATTATTAGTGTATTTTTAAATATGTATTAAGATTACTTCGAAAAAATTATTTTATGTATTAAATACAGAATGTTTCAAGAATTTGTTGATGTTTCAGATTCAAAGATTTATTTTGAAAAAACGGTTTCTTATTATTTCAAAATACCCTTGTCTGTTTTACCGGAAACTATTCAACCTTTTACATTAAAAAAAAAAAACTTTTTTTTAAAGTGTATCTCGTTTTAAAAAACAATTTACAATTTAATACTTAAATAGGTTTAGATTTGTTTAATATGTAATGATTGGTATTTACTAAGATTTTGTTTCTCACCACAATTTTTTTTTTTCTGTTAATCTTATTGAATAAAATTTATCTTTAAATATCTGATCTTGAAACTGTTCAGCATTTCGAAGTCATGTTTTTTTAAAAATAAATTTGAAATTTATATAAATAAATGAAATATTTTAAAATTATCTCTTTATTGTTTAGGAATGGAACATAAATAAGCTTGGGTCAATTTTGGACTATGTTAATGAAGATTATGGAATTAGTATTGATGGTGTTAATACAGCCTATTTATATTTTGGGATGTGGAAAACTACTTTTGCATGGCATACTGAAGATATGGATCTTTACAGGTTTGTTTTTAAATTAGTTTGAAGTATTTTTCCTTTTATTATTAGGCTAAAAATTACGGCTTGTAAGATTAATATTTATATATTTTACCTCTTATTATTACTCAAATAGAAGACAGCCCTAGTAGCAATGTTTATTTTTAGCATTGAAAAAAGTACAGTAGACTAGAATTTAGTTTTAGTGGAGTTGAACAGAATTTTCAGTACTATTTTTTGTTTTATTTTATTTTAGTATCAACTACCTACATTTCGGTGCTCCCAAACATTGGTATGCAATTCCACCCGAACATGGAAGAAGATTAGAACGTTTGGCAGATGGCTTTTTCCCCACTTCTTTTAAAGCTTGCCCTGCATATTTACGACACAAAATGTTTCTTATTTCTCCGCAGATTTTAAAGCAGTATTCGATACCTTACAATAAGGTAAGGATTTATTTCAGATTTAACTATTTAAGCAGTTGAAATGCATGTTTTACCTCCTCTAAATTTGTTTGAAAATAATGCTACATATATCCAGTTATTATTATTATTATTAAATTCTCCTAAATATCTAAATATTTCTTTTCGTGTTGCATTTATTTTTTTAAATACAATTTTAAAAAATAAATTCACTAGTAAAGTTATTAACATAATTATACTGCTCTCCTGACGAGTTTATGATTAAATTTGAGACATCTTTGGGTTGAAGTATTCATAAAGAGATTAGTTTATTTAATTAAATAGAAATAAAATTAGGATTAAACACCTATTGAATTTGAAGACAAATATTATTTATTAATAAATAGTTGCTTGAGTGATCTTTCGTTGATTTTTATACAACTAATTTTTAAAATATCCTTAAAAAAAAAAAAATAAATAAATAAATCTTTAAGCTTAGAGTCTAAATAATACACGCTAATGGTACTTTATCTATTTGTATTTAAGGACCATGATTCATTCCTAGACAGATTACAAGAATTATCTTGCTTAAAATTTACCCTTAAACTTCGTAAAATAATATAATGAACTTTCTAGATGTTAAACTTAAAATTTAATGGTAATGGATGTATATCACTTGGTATTTACCGTACGTTAAGCCAACTGGTTGCGGAATATACATTAATTATTGACCTTTGACCTTAAATCTATAAAATCTTAAATCTTCTCTGTAGAGTTTACAATCTACTATATGCTATGACTGGAAATCCATTTACGAAGAACTTTATTTAAACCTAATTATCTGCAAGTGCTCCTTTTTTTTAACCGAATTTGATAAACAAAATTTTATTAACCTTTAAAAAATAATAACAGCACTTAGAACATCCTGGAAAATATTTTAAAATATTACTTCATTTTCAGTTTATTTTGATAAAGAAGGAAAAAATGGGCTACCTAACCTTTTTCAAATTCACATTAAACCCACAAATAATAGAAAAGTTGTCAGATTATACCATAAATTAAAATAGGTCTCATCATCCTGTTTTTCAAGCGGAAATACATCATCTGATATTCATTATGCTGTGTATCAATTTTATTACTTTTTTTTTATTTATTTATATATATTGGATATGTAATAGAAAATGAGACAAAAGCGTAAGAAAATAGATTTGAATCAAGTAAGAGATATGATAACTTTCATGCAGAAGAAGGCATAGACACCCTTTAAAGTATTGAATACATGTACTTACTTCTAAATTAATATATTTTTAGTATGAACCCCAAAAATTAAAGACTATAGAGGCCTTCTATATTAAAAATCTTAACCTCATCATTAGGAGTTATATATATATATATATATATATATATATATATATATATATATATATATATATATATATATATATATATTCTATATAAAAATTATTTGTCAGTTAATTCTGTTTTTGAATCTTTACTCTGAAGTTACCTCAAATTTTTTTTTGGGAAGCGCGTCAGGAAAGCCTTCAAACAAATATTTATTTTATATATAAATTATTTAAATGTATTATATTTAATTAAAAAGTAAATAGAAAGCAAAAAGGAGAATCTATATTTTTTTGGAAGAAATTTTTATAATTTATTAAAAGTGAAAGTTATCGATTTATTTAATTAAATTATTATTATTATTATTATCAGATTGTTCAAGAAGCTGGTGAAATAATGATTACATTTCCTTATGGTTATCATGCTGGCTTCAATCATGGTTTCAATTGTGCTGAATCAACAAATTTTGCAATGCCTCGTTGGGTCGAGTATGGTAAAAGAGCCACACAATGCCAGTGCAGGTATCATTTTTTTAAATTTTTTACAGATTTGTAAATTGATGCTGAACTTAAATTTATTTATTTTTTTTTTTTATATATTTTATATATTTATTTTTATAATTTTTTTTTTTTTTTTTTTTTTGGACATTTCTTTTTACATTTTTATTCTTTTGCGGGTGGGGTGAATAATGGTAAATGTTCAGACTTTTTTTTTTTGCTGACATTTCTTTTTACATTTTAATTTTATATTTTAAGAAGACTTAAAAAGACGTCTCCACTTTTTCACAGTGTGCATGATGTCATAAATTATTTCATTCACAAAATTTCAAAGTATTTTCTTAATATAATATTTTCTGTAATCTTTCTTTCAGGAGTGATATGGTTAAAATTTCGATGGATACATTCGTAAAACGATTTCAGCCAGAACGATATCAGCTTTGGATTGCTGGTAAAGACGTTGGACCTCATCCGGAAGATCCCAGTAAAAATGCAGCCGCTTTACAACCGTCCATATCTGACATTTTGTGCAATAAGAAGTGAGTGTTAATATAGACAAGTTTTCGTTTCATCTTTCTTGGTTTATATATATATATATATATATATATATATATATATATATATATATATATATATATATATATATATATATATATATATATATATATATATATATATATATATATATATATATATATATATATATATATATATATATATATATATATATATATATATATATATATATATATATATATATATATATATATATATATATATATATATATATATATATATATATATATATATATATATATATATATATATATATATATATATATATATATATAATATATATAATATATATATATATATATATAATAATATAAATATATATATATATATATATATATATATATATATATATATATATATATATATATATATATATATATATATATATATAATATATATATATATATATATATATATATATATATATATATATATATATATATATATATATATATATATATATATATATATATATATGCTTGCTTTTCTCAGGTGGGCTGAAAAACATAGCAGATTCATAGAAGGGAGAGTAGTTAGTGTTGGGGAATCAGTTGGTGACGGGAACATTAAAGAGGGAATTCCAATTCAGAATGGGGCACTTAAATTAACTGCATGTTTAGATGATATAGGAATTATGGTAATTGGTCAATTGCATGCGTCAACTATCTATCGTCCGCTGTCTTTTACTCCTTCTGTCTTGCCCATATCAGAGTATCGTCCATTTTTAGAGGAACAAGAGGAACATTTAAGAATAGTTTTGTTATCACTTTCGAAATTACCTTCTCCCTCCACTCCTTCAATATTTCCTTTACCAAAGCACCAGTCACAATCAGCATGGCATGTGGGATATTATTGTAGTATATGTTATGCCGATTTTTCTGTTAAAAATTTCTTTACTCACGTTTTGGAACATAGCCCTAAGAGGAGACAAGATAGTAAACCAAGGTTTAATTACTGTGATATTTGTGACAAGTACTATTCTTCCTACCAATATTTGATTAAACACAAAAGTAATAAACATAAAATAATTACTAAAGATATTCCAGTTTCAAATTTTGACAGCGTTTGTTTTAGTAGCTCTCTTCCTTCTCTTTGTTTTCCAACTGGCATTAGTTCTACGTGTTCCAGTTCTGCTACTACTATTAATACTACATTGACAACTGCAGTCAATACGGAATCCATTTCAACTGAGACTTTTTCTATGAATAGGTTTGACTTTAGTAATAATTACGTTGGAGAGAATACTGCAGATGCGTCAGAAGATGTTGGAAAAATTTCAAATAATTTTACATTTTCTAATCAAGATGAGTGTGCTACCCTTTTCCCTAATTTATCCTCTTCTTTCGTTAATGAACTGCAACAAGCTCCTTTATTGTCAGCAGAAACCTGTGAACCTCGAGAAAGCTCATTCCAATCATGTGACAAGACAAATGGTACTATAAATGATTTAGATTCTGATATTGTAAATTTTGATGAGGCAAAACTTGATTTTCACAATGCTAATGTTGTATCTGCTTTTGACCAAGACTTAGGAGCTTGTCTTTCTATTGACTTTAAAGATATGAAAAGTGAACAAAAAAATAAAAAAAATTGCGAGCAAGAGGAGTCAAAAAACTTATCGATGGATGATTGTACTTCTATAGAAGGATTTTCTGAATTTCTGAATTTCTTAAAGTTGAGTAATAGTAAAAACTGTGAAGAAACCATGGCGCAGATGAATTTGAATGAGTCATTGCCAGAAATCCCTACAAGTATTTTGGAAAATTCTTTCACAGAAAGTAAAAATAATGCCAGTAATATTGCAAGTGATTTTTGCATTAATTTAGACTCGAATCATGGTATTGAAACAGTTATCCAAGAAATTGAAAACTGTGAAAACTTTAGTCCCGTATTACAAGATAATAAAAAAGAAACTAGTTTAAATGATTTTTGTATGGAAGATGATCTTCATAGTGATTGTGCAGCAGAGTTACCTAGTCTGTTTGATATTTATAAGACTCTTTTATATGAAAAAGAGGACGACGACACTTGTGATGTAGTTGAACCTGTAAAACAAGCGGTTGTTGACAGTAATGATATGGATTACTTTTCAGACAATTGTCAGAGATCTTACACGGATCTTACTCAGCAAAGTCCAAGGACTGTTTATATTAATGATAATGATCTTATTCATAGTGAGCATAAGAAAACGAAGAAAAAAAAGAAAAGTAAACGAAAAGGAGATAAGAACAAAAAAGCGAAAAAAGGAAAGTATCTAAGAAGAATAATAAAGAAAGCAAACAAAAATTATAAATCGGGAAATGTTGACAAATTTTTCTTTCCAATACAAAGATCTAAAGCCAAAAATGTTGCCCCAGGCAAAGTGCTAAAGAAGAAATTAAAAAATTATATAAAATGTGTTCCTCTTAGTTTAATGAGCAGCTATTTGTGATCCAATTTTTGTTTATGTGAAAAGTCATGTGTTAAAGTGTTATTGTTTATGGAAAATTTTTTAAACATTTTACTTGTTCCTTTGTTATTATTCTTACTTAAAATAAAAGTTACGTTTTTTTTTGTTTTCATCATTTTAACCTTTTAGTTTTTTTTTTTTTTCTTTCTAAATGTGAAATAGGGAAGTACTGATTGTTGGATCCGTTTGAAAATTATTTCTTCTTAGTAGCCAAATGGAATCATTATATACAATCTACAACTACAACCTCTCCCAGGAAGGGTTTTCACCCTGTCAGTAGAACCAGCATCTTTCCCCATCTGCTTGTAGAAGTTCTCCCAGAGCCCTCTAAAAGATCATGTTTTTCGGCTCGTTCGTCTCCATGCCGGTCCATGAGTCTTATCCAGACTCTCAGGTAGGGTTTTCACCCTTTCAGTAGGACCAGCATCGTTTTCAAACTAACCTCTAAACACTCTCTCCCAGAGGTCTTCAAAAGATTGTGCTTCTCCGAGCTATGGCTTCCAATGCTGGTTCTGGAGTAGTTACAAGCCGTTGACAGAGTAATCACAAGGCCGGATGGCTAGTCCTGTCGTCCTTGCATTTAGTACTCTTCACATGATCCGATCCTGTCGTCGATTTCCAAACTCATGTTTCAAAATTTAAATTGTTAATGTTAAGCCGAAAGTCCAATATCTTGAAAGATTTGTTGCTCCTCTATAGATTTTGAGATGTAATTTTATCGAAACGT
>SEYY01000281.1:232500-235000 GCA_009176605.1 Armadillidium nasatum
ATTGACCTTATCTGGAATTTTAGTCTTTAATGGCGACCAGTTCTACATCTTATAATCAGATTCTCACCATCCTGCAAACTTTGAAGACTTTTTAACTCGAGAAATGCTTTCATACTCGTTTTGTACAACAGGATATTTATAAAGTATTTACCTTTTGCTGTATACCATCTCACATCGCCAGTATGGTTAATTAAAAGTTGTCAAGAAAATTAACTAATTTTTTTTTTTTTTTTTAAATACCACAATTCGTCCCAGAACCACCCGGCGTAATTTTTGCATCCTCCGCTTACAAATTTTAGCCCAACAAAAGCTTTGTTGTTCAGTGTCTAGACTACTGGTCTTGTGATTTTTCCCTGAGAAATAAGAAATGAGATTTGGCCCACCATCGTAATAGCCACCAAGAAGAATTACTTGATCATCTTGAAATAGGTCATACTAGCATGTTCAAATTCTCTTCAACCTCTTTTAACCATTTATTGCAATCCTCTTATCTGTTTGTCGATTGTAGTACATTGAGCTCAGACATTCTCTTTTTCAGTCTATTCAATACCACTACATGAATGCTTATATATATATATATATATATATATATATATATATATATATATATATATATATATATATATATATATATATATATATATATATATATATATATATATATATATATATATATATATATATATCCTCTGGTGGGCAAAGGCCAGAGGTCCTACCAATTTTCCACCAGAGTTTGGGAATAACAGTCAAGGTCGATTAAAGGCCGACATGTCCCGATACACGGAACTTGTACTCCTACCTTTGAAGGAGTGCAAGTCAAAGGAAGTTGGGAAAACAAGATAAGGTAGTGTATTTTAAACTTTACCACTATAGTGCATGTAAGATTGGTCATAACGTTTAAGTCTGGAGTCAGAGAGTTGGACAGAGAAACAATGAGACTATATATATATATATATATATATATATATATATATATATATATATATATATATATATATATATATATATATATATATATATATATATATATATATATATATATATATATATATATATATATATATATATATATATATAATATATATTCTCAGATTCTGGAAGACCAGCAATTGAAGATGCGATATTGGCAACAAAACGTTCAAAATCTGAAGGAGGTCCTGTTATGAAGAAACGTAAGAATCAAGGAAAACCATTTGACCCTATCGTTTCTGCACCTCCAAATGCACCTGTAACTCCCATAAGAAATATTATGAGAATAAGTAATCCTGAAGTAAAGAATGGCAGACCACCATTGAAATTTGTACAGGCTAGACAGTTAAAACCAAATAGCCCCGGATGTGCACCATTAAGAATGCCAACCATTCAATCTCCTCCACCTCCAAATATACCTACAGCTCCTGTAGATATAAAATCTTCATGTCCTGCTGATATTAGCGATCTAATTAGTCGACTGCAGAGTAGATTAAAAGGCAGCACCACAGTTACATTCTCAAACCCTCCCATACCTCCTATCTCGTCTAGGAAAACAAAAATCAGGTCTCCAAAGCCAGCAGTTGTTGTTCCTGTAGGTCAGAAAGCTCCTTTGAAAGCGTTGTCTTCACCTCTGGAGAGACTTCCTTTATCGTCTGGAGGAGTTGTCCAGTTGCCATCTTCATCTGTTGAGGTTAAATTAATGTTTGCTCCAAAGGGAAGTTGTACAAAATACTCTAGATCTAAAGAAACCCCCCGTTCAGGTATCAGTTCTTCTGTTAGTATGACTCATATTAAACGGCCCATATCTATTGAATCAAGGATAAAATCTACTGAGAAGAAAGAAAAATTAATAAAAAATATTAACATTTCTACTTCTACACCAAAAAAGTCTCTGGGTGAGTCTTCCAAACAGGACAGTTTTAAATCTGATGGTGACACAAAATCATTCTTTAAGAAGGAACTTTTAAAAGATGTAAGTTTACTTCTCCATGTTCTCTCTTTCTCTGGCATTATCATTGTCTGCTTAGTCTATTTACTTCTTTTCCATACTGTTTCTTAATCTTTCTACTTTGACACCACATTTTATTAATTATGTATTTAGAGTAATTTTTATTTTTTATTTTTCGCATCTGTGCAACAGAAGTACAATTATTATATCAATTTTTGTGGCTTAATTTTTATTCTTTGTTTTACTAAATCAAGTCATTCTACTATTATTCTTAATAATCTTCAATTTGCTTATTTATGAGGAATGTTTTTCTTATTTTGGTCAAGCTCAACCCATTAGTAATTATATATATATATATATATATATATATATATATATATATATATATATATATATATATATATATATATATATATATATATATATATATATATATATATATATATATATATATATATATATATATATATATATATATATTATATATATATATATATATATATATTATATATATTATATATATATATATATATATATATATATTAATAATTAATTTTTTTATTATTTTTTTTTTTTTTT
>SEYY01000281.1:239526-262612 GCA_009176605.1 Armadillidium nasatum
AGTACCCTCCATTGGGCATAAACCGGGGAGTGACAGTATGGTCAAGACCATTCCGTTTCACTCCGTTGCCATTTGGTTGGTTCCTTTTCGCGTTTCACCTTCTCGGAATGTCTCTAGTGTACCCTCGCCTCATATTGGAGTGTCTATGCTCCCTTTTCTCCTTCCCCCGACTCCCTTCTCATGTTCCAAATTTACAAGCGCTTATTCGTAAATTACCTTTATAAAAAAAAAAAAAAAAAAAAAAAAAAAAAAAAATATTGGTGAAACTCAAAACTGTGGGAGTGGACCCTCGTAGTTTGCAGAGATCATTGCTACTAAAGTGATACTCCCTTGCATGGAGGCGCACATTCCATATTCTTTCCCTTCTACTAAACCTAACGAAATTTGGTTTAACTCTGCTTGTTCTCGTACCATTCTCCATAGGGATGATGCCTTCATGGATTACCGTCGTCTTCAAACTCCAGAAACTCATTCAATTTATATTTCATCCCTGAATCGTGCAAAATCTATCCTCTACAACACCAAAAGCTCTTTTCTTCGTTGAAATGCAATAATCACTTTGGTTCTTCTTCACGCCCTTCTTGGCATTTTGCAAAAAATGTAACTCTAATTTTGCTTCTTCCTCTTTCCCTCTAATATTCTCCGACGCCATTTTGCCTTCTTCTAAAGCTGAACTATTCGCTCAGACTTTTGCCTCTAATTCAGCCTTAGACTATTCCGGAGCTACTCCTCCTTCTTTAACTTCTTCCATCTCATTTATGCCTACAATTTTCTGCTCTCTCAGAGCTTAACACTAAGAAGGTATATGGTCCTGATGGTATCCCTCATGAGGTTCTGAAAACTTGTGATTCTGAGCTTGTACCCTGATTTGGTAAACTACTTCGTCTCTGTCTTTTTGCTTCAACATTCCCTTCTTGCTGGAAACGTGAGCTCATTCAGCCTGTGCCGAAGAAAAGGAACCCCTCTCGACCCTCCAACTGCTGTCACATTCTTTAACCTCCGTTCTTGTTAAAGTTTTCGAATCTCAATTAGAAGTATCTCAATTCTTCAAATCTTATCTCTGATCGCTAGTATGACTTCCATAAAAATTGCTCTACTGGTGATCTCTTTCTATTCTCTCTGACTCTTGGTCTTCCGCTGTACGATATTTCGGTGAATCTTTTGCTATCGCGCTGGACATTTCGATTCACTTCGATAGGGACTGGTACAAAGCTTTGATTTCTAAACTTTCCTCTTTCAGAATTTATCCTTCTCTTTGATTTTATTTCTGGTCGTTCTATAGCTGCTGTTGTAGACGACCACCATTCATCCTTTAAATCTGCTAATAGTGGTGTCCTATTCCCAAAGCTTTTTAAACTTTTAATCAATAATAATCTCTCTATTACTTAATTACCTATCCGATCCTATGCTGATGATCTCACCCATCATTTCCTTTCAGTTTGAAAGGCGCCCCTCCCAGCAACAGTAATTGACGCTAGAATGTTGGCCTTGGAATATCTGACCTCTGATTTTTCTTGCACTTCAAATTGAAGAAGAGAAAACATAGTCTTTTTCAATGCCTCAAAAACTCAGTTCCTCCATATCTCTACTCGAGACTATCTACTACAAAACTATGACATCTTCTAAAACAGGCAACTCAAGCCTTCACCTGTCCTTAATAATCTCTAGTGGTCTTTCTTGGAAGGATCACATTACTTCTCTTTCTAAACAAGTTTCTAAGAGGTTGGGTGTTCTGTTGCACATTCATGATTTTTTTTATGCCAATCCAATTGCTTTCTCTTTATATTGGTGTTGCTCTCCCCTGTTTGGAATACGCCTCATACATCTGGGGTAGTTCCACTCACACAGCTCTCCTTGACAAGGTGGAGTCTGGCTTTTCGTCTTAACTAATTCTCTCCAGTCTCTTTCTCTTCTGAACTCTTCCGTTGCTTTTCTCCTCCATTGAGAACACGCTTGTGTAACACGATTTTCTACACAGTCTTATCCTTTCTCTGTTCAACTATCTGATCCCAGACTTAACTGCTATGCCTAATCTTTTTAAATGTACTAAATTAATAAAGTCTGGAACACACTCCCTTTTTCTGTTTCCCCAACTTCTTTTGGCTTGCACACTTTCAAGAGCCGTGTATGGGTGCATGTTGTCTTTTATAGATTAGGTTCTGTATTGACCCAACTCTGGTGGAAATTAGTAGGTTTCTGGTTTTTACCCACCAGAGGATATATATATATATATATATATATATATATATATATATATATATATATATATATATATATATATATATATATATATATATATATATATATATATATATATATATATATATATATATATATATATATATATATATAATATTAGTTTTGAATTTAAATTTCTTTTGCTATGAATGTGTTTTCGATTCATATTCTAGAATTTTTCCTTCTCCAAATATAGTTCATATTTTGCTTGTTTAATTAAGGAGATTTTTTAAAACCTTTAGTTAATATCCTTAAAATCTGTCAGTTTCAAAGTTTTTATTTTTTATTTTTTTTATTTTACAGAAAATGCACAACTATCAATTGGCTGACGCGTCACATCTCCCAAATTAGTTTTAGTAAGAGCACCATCTAAGAGAGGAATCTTTTTTTCTTTTATTTTTTCTAGGCCGAATTGGAATTTATATTATAAGGAATGTGTTTAAATATTATTTTGTAATAAATTTTGTATTTCGATAGTATTGCGTATCTTTGTCCTAGATTTTGAGTATTTAAAGCCCTTTATCTGTACTCAATAAAAGTCTTTGCCAAATTTGACTTGTAACCAATTCAGTAGTAAAAAGTACTTTAAAAAGAGTCAAAATTCATAACTAATACTTTCAAATGAGTAATAAATACTTCAAATACGTTGTGTATTTCAATTTTGTAGTTATGATGCCGAGATGAAAGAGAGAGTGCTTTAATTAACATTTCATTGCAGACATTCTTAAAGTTTGGAACAAAAATTCACGTTCAGTGATTTGTAATGAGGGGTTCCTATCCCATTCATTGGTGCTAATACTCGAGAAATCTTTTATCAGTTTAATAGACCCTTTGGGCAAATCATTCACCATTTTCGTATTGATCACAAACGTTTCTGTTTCTTGGTAATCGGGATGGAAATTCCACTGATGGATTGGTTTTCAAAGCCATTTTGCCTCAACTCCCACAGTTTGAAACAAAAACCGTGATTGTATACCAATGAGAGACGAGCTTTGTCCTTTGATTTAGAACGAGAAATACTTGATGGGTCATCCTTACCAATTCTCGGTCTTGTGATTTGTAACAATATTGAGATGAAATGGTTGCAAAAATATAACACTATACATTCGTAGATTAAGTACCGAAAGTGCTATGTCGAAATTTTTTGTTACATCCTGATTATACTTGGTTAAAAAATGTGGTAAATTAAGTTCGGATGTTAAAGATTTTGTGCATACTAGACTAGAAAAAAAATATCCTATGTCAGATTTGACCATCAATTTTAAATGAAAGTGGATAGAGATGTAACTTAAAATATGTTCATTTTATGTTGATGCAGCAAACATTTCTACCATAATTGAACCATATATGAAAATCTGTCACTGACTGTTCTGTTCATAGGAAATTTTAGTAGTAAATGCGAGAGTAAGTTATTTCCATGAACAATATTCTCATTGAAGGATAGTTTCCAAGAGGTTCTGTTTATGGAGCGTCAATTGTTAACAGTTCTGATAAAAAGTTATAATTGTGGTTTTAAAAATGTTTCCTTTATCAAATTCAGAAGTTTTAATTTTGACCGAAATTGTCTGCAGCAGAAGAACATTCTTTAGAACAGTTAAAATAAAAAAAGTTAAAAATTAATTGTAAAGTTTAACATTACCTTCTCTTCAACTGCAGTACAAGTAGAGAAAGAGACACACACACACACATTTATTTTTTAAAACATTTAACATCGACAAATGTTAAGAGGGTGCATGCAACAAAACCAATAAGATCAAATAAATTGCCGACATGACAAAGTTCAACATGAGATTTAAAACTATTTACTTACTCGTTCTGAAAAAAAAAAATATATATATATATATATATATATATATATATATATATATATATATATATATATATATATATATATATATATATATATATATATATATATATATATATATATATATATATATATATATATATATATATATATATATATATATATATATATATAGAGAGAGAGAGAGAGAGAGAGAGATATCCATCATATAAAGGTAATAAGAAAAATAAATTGGTAGAACAAAATTATATTTTTAATATTTAATTAAAAATGTTGGTAGCGATCACACAGCTGCCCTATAACGTGGGAGAAAAACCGTAAATAGGCGAGCTTCAAACAACAAAAAGGCTTCGAGCTGAAGTAAAAGTGATTTGGGATTCCTGTCGTCAATGAAGCCAGACATAGAGTCAGAATCCTATCAACAACATTACCAGAAACAGTCTGATGGGGACTACGAACTAGAGCCATATCTACAGCATCTCCACTAGACATATATATGAGATTAATATGTACTTTTATATAAGAAGTGGCCTGTACTTCAACCCAAGCTTGATTCGCAGATATAATACCTTTCCATTAGGTATAAATTTAGAGAGAGAGAGTCCATTCTTCTTTCTTCTCACCGTTTTTACTCTTCAACTTCCTCTTTTATTTGTTCTTTAGTTATCTTAAATTTTCCTAACATGATATTTGTAGCAATGCTGATAAATCTCATACCTGCTGTATTTTATATCTTTTTTTCCTATTCAACATCCTGTTTCGCTCTTTTACTAGTTACTTTTCTTGAGAGACTTTTCCATGTATAAGCATGTGTATTTTTAAGCTTCCTTTTTTATTACATTCATAGCTGCAGTGAGAACATTTAAATAGCTTTACATCACCATGTGTAAGCATGTGTATTTTTAAGTGTTCTTTCTGATTACATTCATAGGAGCAGTGAGAGCATTTAAATAACTTAACATTTGCATGTGTCTTTTTAAATATCCTTTATGATTACTCCCGAAGCTACAATTAGAACATTTTAATAACTTTATATTTTCATGATTTAACAAATGGAGTTTTAAACTTCCTTTTCATTACATTTTTGAAACATTTAAATAATTTTAAATTTCCATGTGTAAGCATGTGAATTTTTAAGCTTCCTTTATGCTGATTACATTCATAGGAGCAGTCAGAACATTTAAATAATTTTACATTTGAATGTATAAGAATGTGTTTTTTAAGTTTCCTTTAAAATTGCATTCATAGTAACAGTGAGAACATTTAAACAATTTGACATTGCTGTGAATTAACAAATGCTGTTTCAACAAAATTTTAGAATTACATTCATAACTGCAATGGGCACATTTTAACTTCCTTTTTTCATGTGTTTTTAAATGAATTTTTAACTCATCTTTGCTTTTAAAACTAAAATTACAAAATCTGCAACTCAGGTTTTCCAGAGGACTTTTTTTAAGGTTCTGATCACGTGTTACCGAAGTTGGATGTCTCTTTCTTGAAGTTCCTTTCATTTTGGAACTTTTCTCTACTTCAACATTGCCAAGGAGTGTCTGTATAAAATAATAATAAAAAAAAAATCATATTTTTGCAAAGTAAATTTTATATATTTTATAACAATAATATTAAATAAAAATTCTTATCTTTTACAATTTCTTTTAATGTCGAAAAAAAAGTTTTAACATTTCATTATAATCAAAACCAAATATACGAGTGTTACTCGGACAATTCTTATTATTATTTTCAAGTTCGACCTTAAATTTTTTACTCATTTAATTTGCATTCAAATTATATTTCTTCAAAGATTCATAGACCATTCCGTTTCCCATCGTTGCCCTTTGGTTTGTCCCTTTCTACGTTTCACTTTCTCGGGGGGGGGGGGGTCTCTAGCGTACCCTCCAGTCATATTGAAGTGCCTATGTTCTTACATCCTTCACCATTCTTCACGTATACTGTACAAATTTACATGCGTTTACTCGTACATTACCCTTTTAAAACAATAAAAATGGTGAAATATAAAGCTGCCTCGGAGATGCTTAGAGGGGCAGCTTCCATATATAACCCCTCATCCACCCCTTCCCCCATCACTACTTGGGGGCTGGTGGCCACTCATGCTCGGAATCAACATGAGTGGATAGTAGAAGTAAGTAAGAAAAGATCTTTAATGAGCAGTACAAAAAGAATAAGGGATGGTCTCTCTCTTTCTCAAAGGTTAGAGAGAGAAGAAATTCCTTGCATAGCGTATGAAGTAATGAATCAGACTCATGGCAGACGTGTCATGGTTCAATTCATACAGAAAAAATCTATACTATGTTCCTCTTCGATTAAGGTCAAAAGGATCTAAATAGGAATAGAATAGAATAGGAAGAGGAGGAAGTAGAAATAATAATAAATATATATAGAGAGAACTGTTGATAGGATAGATTTAGCAAAATTCTATCCTAAAATATTAGTAGCATGAGACTAAGGAAATTTGATGAAGATGACATCATTGTGAGGAATAGAGTAAGAACAATCGGAGGTACTGGCAATCAGGAATTGACTTATTAATTTGTATGAGCTACAGTTATATTAAAAAATATATCAAAACTGTATAATAATAACAATAATTATGCAAAGAATTTTTCTTCATCTGATTCAAATTGTGCCTCTGAACCTCCGTCATTTACTTTATTCAACATTTTTAGGGTCATAAATTTCTATAAATTAAATTAACTCAATAATAATAATAATAATAAAAAAAGTTTTCCATTCAATTAATACCCTGTTTGTAATTTAAGTAAAAATCAAATTTGAATTGGCAAACCTTCAAGTTCTGAGAACAAAATTGCTTCTCAACCATCGTCTGATTTTCGGATTTTATGACATCATTGTTAACCAATTCTTCATCAAATATGGATTCCTTCTCTGATTCTCCCAATTCTGATCTTATTAATGGCTTTTCATCTAATTCTTCATTTTTAATACCTTCAGCTAAAGCGAAACTCGCTTCATTGCTGGGAAAGATCTAAAATAAAAGCAAAGAATATAAATAAGCTTAATGGAATGTAATACAATCAAAATCAAACCTAAGTATGATAAAGATCCATGAAGGGAGGCAATCAAATTGAAGACCAATCAGACCATCAAAAAGATGTTAACTCTGTTGGGGTTAAAGGGAAGTACAAATACTACAAAAATATTATGACATCATCCAGTGTTATAAAAAAAAATTAGTCAAAATTAGAAAGGAAATACAAAGTGGGAGAAAGAAGTCTTAAGAAATTTAGAAGTTTTAAAAGAGAATTTATGACAGGTCTTCCGGGATGGATAATTAAAAAGAACTGTTACAATGATCACAAATAATGATCATATTTCAAGACAAAACCTGTTTAAGTAAATATTTTTAACCACTTATGAACTTTTCATTACGGTCACTTTCATGAACAATCAATTACATTATTATTATTATTAAAAATAAAAAATTGATAAACATAAGTTAACGAAGCAGAATAAACCATAGCACAGGATATTGTTTTCAGATGTAAGAAATTTTAAATTACAAAACATTATTTGAATTCAGGGTTGAAGAAAAAAAAATTATATTTCACTATATTTTTGTAACTGAGAAAAAACAAATCAGATTAACAACAAAATTAAATATATAAAAACTTTATTATACTAGGTATGCATCACCATTTATAACTACTGCAATGATTTTGCATCGTGGTTCCCGAGAAAAGAATATCTGATCTTGAATGTATAAAAACAATCAAATATGAAACTTAATATCAAGCAAATGAAATTAAAAATAAGAAAAAAAATTACTCCTTGTCTGTGGGGAAGTGTAAATCTCATTGATCATGAGGTTGTTGATGGACCAGAAGAGCCCAGAGCAATGGCAGAGACATTTCTTGAACTTATCTTTAAAACACACAAAATTTCCGAGCAAGTCGGATCTATCAATTTTTGTGAAACCAAAAGCTTCAAAGTGAAAAAATGCTGCTACCATTTGCAAAACCTATCTTTGTGAACAAGAATTTTCTATTCTTAAAAACAGAATACCAAAATAAAAATGGTGCAGGAGTGCCCTGTACTTAAACCCAAGCATGATTCACCAATAGCTTTCCCTTAGGTATAAATTTAGAGAGAGATTTCATTATTTTTTCTTCTCACTCTTCAACCTCTTTTATTTCTTTAGTTATCATAATTTTTGAAACTCTGATTTTGTAGCAATACTGATATATCTCATTATCTGCTGTATTTTAGATATTTTTTTTTTCTATTCAATATTCTGTTTCGCTCTTTTACTTTTCCATGAATAAGCATGTGTCTTTTTAAGCTTCCTTTATGATTGCATTCATAGCTGCAGTGAGAACATTTAAATAACTTTACATCTCCATGTATAAGAATGTGTCTTTTTAAATCTCCTTTCCGTTTACTTGCATAAAAGCAGTCACAACATTTAAATAGCTTTGCATTTCCATGCGTAAGAATGTGTCTTTTTAAGCTTCCTTTTTGATTGCATTCATAGCTACAGTGAGCACATTTAAATAACTTTGTATTTTCATGATCTAACATATGAATTTTTAAGTGTTTATTCTGATTACATTCATAGGAGCAGTGAGAACATTTAAAAACTTTGCATGTATAAGCATGTGTCTTTTCAAGTCTCCTTTCTGATTACATTCATAGGAGCAATCAGAACATTTAAATAGCTTTATATTTTCATGATTTAACATGTGTATTTTTAAGCTTCCTTTCTGATTACATTCATAGGAACAGTGAGAACATTTAAATAACTTTACATTTCCGTGTGAAAGCATGTGTTTTTGTAAGATCCCTTTCCGTTTACATGCGTAGGAGCAGTCACAACATTTAAATAAATTTATATTTGAATGTGTAAGCATGTGTTGTTGTAAGACCCCTTTCCATTTACATGCGTAGGAACAGTCAGAACATTTAAATAATTTTACATTTGAATGTGTAAGTATGTGATTTTTTAAGTTTCCTTTAAGATTGCATTCATAGGAACAGTGAAAACATTTAAATAATTTGATATTGCTGTGAATTAACAAATGCTGTTTCAACAAATCTTTAGAATTACATTCATAACTGCAATGGGCACATTTTAACTTCCTTTTTTCATGTGTTTTTAAATGAATTTTTAACTCATCTTTGCTTTTAAAACTAAAATTACAAAATTTGCAACTGAAGTTTTTCAGAGGACTTTTTTTAATACTTAGATCACGTGTTACCGAAGTTTGATGTCTCCTTCTTGAAGTTCTTTTCATTTTGGAACCTTTCTCTACTTCAACATCGCCAAGGAGTGTCTGTACAAAATAATAATAAAAAATCATATTTTTGCAATGTAAATTTTATATACTTTATAACAATCGTATTAAATATAAAATTTTTATCTTTTACAATTTCTTTTAATGTCGAAAAAAAAGTTTTAACATTTCACTATAATCAAAACCAAATTTACGAATGTAACCCGGACAATTCTTATTATTATTTTCAAGTACGACCTTAAATTTTTTACTCATTTAATTTGCATTCAAATTATATTTCTTCAAAGATTCATAGACCATTCCGTTTCCCTTTGGTTCGTTCCTTTCTACGTTTCACTTTATCGGGGGGGGGGGGTCTCTAGCGTACCCTTCAGTCATATTGAAGTGCCTATGTTCCTACATCCTTCACCATTCTTCACGTATACTGTACAAATTTACAAGCTCTTACTCGTACATTAACTTTTTAAAACAATAATAATTGTGAAATTTAAAGCTGCCTCGGAGATGCTTAGATGGGTAGCTTCCATATATAGCCCCTCATCCACCCCCATCACTACTTGGGAGTTGGCGGCCACTCATGCTCGTAATCAACATGAGTGAATAGTAGAAGAAGCGACTGAGAAAAGATCCTTAATGAGAAATACAAAAAGGATAAGGGATACAATCGAACCTTCATAAAAACCTATGGTCTCTCAAAGGTTAGAGAGAGAGAAGAAATTCTTTGCATAGCGTATGGGTTAATAAATCAGACTCATGGCAGATGTGTCATGGTTCAATTCCTACGGAATAACTCTATACTGTGTTCCTCTTCGATTAAGGTCAAAAGGATCTAAATAGGAAGAGGAGGAAGTAGAAATATAATAAATATATATAGAGAGAACTGTTGATAGATTTAGCAAAATTCTATCATAAAATATTAGTAGCATGAGACTAAGGAAATTTTATAAAGATGACATCTTTGTGAGGAATAGAGTAAGAACAATCGGAGGTACTGGCAATCAGGAATTGACTTATTAATTTGTAAGAACTACAGTTACATTAAAAAATAAATCAAAACTGTTAACAATAATATTAACAATTATGCAAAGAATTTTTGTTCATCTGATTCAATTTGTGCCTCTGAACCTCCATCATTTACTTTATTCAACATAAATTTCTATAAATTAAATTAACTCAATAATAATAATAATAAAGAAAAGTTTTCCATTGAATTAATAACTTGTTTGTAATTTAAGTGAAAAGTAACCAAAAATTTGAATTGGCAAACCTTTAAGTTCTGAGAACAAAATTTCTTCTCAACCATCATCTGATTTTCTGATTTTATGACATCATTGTTAAACAATTCTTCATCAAATATGGATTCCTTCTCTGATTCTCCCAATTCTGATCCTATTAATGTCTTTTCATCTAATTCTTCATTTTTAATGCCCTTCAGCTAAAGTGAAAGGCTCTCTTCATTGCTGGGAAAGATCTAAAATATGAAACAAAGGATATGAATAATACAATACAATCAAAATCAAACCTAAGTATGATAAAGATCCATGAAGGGAGGCAATCAAATTGAAGACAATCAGACCATCAAAAGATGTTAACTCTGTTGGGGTTAAAGAGAAATCCAAATACTAAAAAAAAATTATGACATCATCCAGTGTTATAAAAAAAAATTAGTCAAAATTAGAAAGGAAATACATAGTGGGAGAAAGAAGTCTTAAGAAATTTAGAAGTTTTACAAGAGAATTTATAACAGGTCTTTCGGGATGGATAATTAAAAAGAACTGTTGCAAAATCACAAATAATGATCATATTTCAAGACAAAACCTGTTTGTGTAAATATTTTTAACCACTTATCAACTTTTCATTAATGTCACTTTCATGAACAATCAATTACATTATTATTAAAAATAAAAAATTGATAAACATAAGTTAACGAAGCAAAATAAATCATAGCACTCCTGATATGTTTTCAGATGTAAGAAATTTCAAACTACAAAACATTATTCATTATTTGAATTCAGGGTTAGGAGGGTGAAGAAAGAAAGAAAGAAAGAAGAAGGAAAAAAAAAATAAAAATAAAAAGACAATAATTATATTTCACTATATTTTTGTAGTTTTGAGAAAAAACAAATCAGATTAACTACAGAATTAAATAAATAAAAACTTTATTATACAATGTATACATCAATATTTACAACTGCTATAATGATTTTACACTTGGGCTTGTCAAAATAAGATCTGATCTTAAATGTACTAAAACATAATTAAATCAAATGAAACTTTATATCAAGCAAATGAAATTAAAAATAATAAAAAAATTACTTCTTTAAATTAAGGCAATATAATTATTTATTATTATTTTATAATGACTAATAAAGGTACAGGTAATACGTTAATAAAATTTGCATATGAACATTTTCAATGAGTTCATAAATCATCTGGATGACAAGGAACTCTGTACTGGCTATTTTCAGCAGAATGGTGTCAACTGCCACACATTCAACATTAGAATGTACGAAATTGTGTCCTTTCTAGAAGATTGGGTCATTTGCAAGGGACTTTGGCAAACAAGGTCACCTGATCTTAAATCCGGCAGATTTCTTCCTATGGGGCTTGCTGAAAGGGAAAGTATATTGCAACAAGCTATGTACACTTGTGCAACTGAAAGGCAACATTCACACTGTTACTCCAAATATATTGGCTGTAACATTCTGCAACAAAGAAAAGTGCGTGCAGGCATGCCTTGATGATAATGGGAATCACTTTCAACATTCCTTATGAGGTTAGCATGATTCTCACACACCAACAAATGTTTGGGGCAAATTTTATTAACTTATGACTACTAATCTTATATCTATAAGAGCATATCCAGGGCTATAAGAATGGAACATACTAAATATTAAAATTACATGTAATCACACATTAAAATAAAGAAAAGACAATTTGATACTTCCATATTATCAAATTGTTAAATTATTAAAAAAATTAATTAAATTTTTAAAACATACATTTCAATTTCATCTTCATCATAAAAAAAAAATCTTAATTTTTCATCACTACTGTATTCTCAGCACAAAAATACAATCTCATTCTCCCTTTATCCAACTCTCTGACTCGAGACCTACCCACTATGCTCACAATAAAGAATGTTATTCTTTATTTTACTTAACTAAGAACATCAAAAAATTATGTTGAAAATCTACTCCTTGCTTTCAGAAAGGCTTCATATACAAAAGAAAATTTAAGATACATTATATTCGTACATGAAAAAAAAAAATAAAAAAATATAATACAACAAGTAAAAACTTTATAACAACAGCCAGTGAACATATACTTTATATGGTACAACAGCCAGTGAACATATACTTTATATGGTACAACAGCCAGTGAACATATACTTTATATGGTACAACAGCCAGTGAAACATATACTTTATATGGTGTTTTAAAGTATATGTGTAGTAAATAAAAGAATGTATCAATAATAATAATAATAATAATAATAATAATAATAATAATAATAATAATAATAATATATAATAATAATAAAATATTAATAATAATATATATATATATAAATAATATAAATAAAAATATATATATATATAATATATATATTATATATATATATATATATATATATATATATATATATATATATATATATATATATATATATATATATATATATATATATATATATATATATATATATATATATATATATATATATATATATATACCTCACCTGAGAATCTTGTTGATAAGAGTCATAATCCAAGTCCAACTCTTCTACTTTTATTTCACTTTTACATTTTAAATCCATATTAATATTTATATTAATGGAAACATTTTCCAAATGATTAAAAACCTGAGAACAGAAAGAGGAAAAAATTAAGAACACCTCTCAAAATTTTCATACTAATTCAGATTTAAAATTAAAACCAAAGTCAGAAATATTTTTTAAAAAATATTTTGCCTTTTGTATTAGAATTAAATTATTTCTTAAAATTAATTCATTGCAAATGAATGATCAGACTATGTAAGAACATAAGAAAAATAACAACAACAAAAAGCCACAAGAGCCTATCAAGACTGTTCCAGTCAAACGAAAGTAGACAATTTGCTTACCTAAACACATGCAAAATATATATCCCACAATACACAATATATGGATTAAATATGCAAAGTCAAACCAAAGGTTATTCAACATTACGATTCTCAAAGTGAAAGACAACACACACACACTCCAACAACAAATGCCAAAACTAAAGCTACGACACATGAAAACTACATGCTGCTCTTCATTTGATTATGGTCATAAAAAATAACATATGGTCATAAATTAACTCACATGCTTGAGGGTGCCAGGTTGATCCCACATGGGGATCCTAGATATATACTACCTAGAAAAGTTCTGCTCCTAGAATAGGGCAATGCCTGTGAGATGTGAACTATATATATATATATATATATATATATATATATATATATATATATATATATATATATATATATATATATATATATATATATATATATATATATATATATATATATATATATATATATATATATATATATAACTACTATCCCAACAAATTGGCTTAGTAATGATATATGATGCCAAGATCACCCATATACCTATCCAATCTTCTCTTAAATGTTGGAAGTGATTTCAACAATTTTCTGTGGCAAACCATTACAAAATTAACTATGTTCAATGGGTAGTTTTATATATTAAGATTATATGGTTTCTTTCAAATCTTCTTATCATGGTCTCTGGTTTCCCTTGGAACTATGTTCTACTATAAAAAATTTATTGATTTCAGTATTATTGAAAAATACAAATATTTTGTAAACTTGTATCATATCCCCTGCAAGAAATGACCTTTCTACAGAATACATTCCTAACTCCTTCAGCCTCTCCTCATAACTCTTACTCTCAAGGCCAGAATTCATTCTTGTGGAACTATTTTGTACTCTTTCCATCATAAATATATATTTTCTTAAATGAGGTCAAAACTTGTGTTGAATACCTATTACACAGTTTACTTATAATTTTCTGGGTTTTGTAATCAACATGGTGATTTATTATAACTAAAAAAAATAAAAAATCCTTGATTTTAAATGATGATTAGCCACTTTCAGATACATCTAATAATCATATCCAAATATTGTTCTCGTTTTATATACTAGAGTCAATCTCCATTTATAATGTAATAATCTTCATTCAAGTAAAATACATGAATAGAATTACACTTTTCACTATTACTTATAAAATTCATTTGTCACTTATCTACCCATCAAAGAAGTCTGTCTACATTACTTCTTACAAACAAGCCCTTTGGTATTATCTGCAAACTTGGAAACCTTACATTTCATTTCATTAAATCCTCAAATAGAGCAATGGCCTTGAGATTAGAAACTTTTAATAATGGGAGAAGAAGAAGAAAAAAAAATCCCTAGCTCAAATCATTTAAACATATGAGGAAAAGTAGTTGCTCCAACATGAAACCCTGTTGGACACCACTCTTCATCATTTCCTGTGAAGATTTATTGCCATTCAATAGTACTCAGTGGCATATCTTCTTCAACCACTCTTTAATCCAACCTTGCATTACTCCATTATATACCACATTAAAAACTTTCACATCAACCTTACATGGGGCACCTTATCCACTGATTTGCTAATGGCTAAATATCGTGATAATTTTCTTAAAACTTTGCATGTTTTTGACTTATTCCTGACATTTTTATTTTTCTGCTATTATTAACCATTATAAAATAACCATGTTTAACAATACTAAACTAAGTCCGGTTTACATTAAGAAGTTGTCTGACCTTATATATCAATATTTTTTAAAATTTCAATAATTTTATTAATAAATTCCCTTGTATAGTAATAGGTTGTACTTTTTCATTTTAAGATGAATGTTAAAGATATAAGTAATTTGTTCTACAGATTGTATATATATATATATATATATATATATATATATATATATATATATATATATATATATATATATATATATATATATATATATATATATATATATATATATATACCGTATATTAGGGATGGAGCGATACCAAAATTTTTATCGATACCAATACCTAAAAATATGCCGATACTTGCCGATACTACTACCGATACCGATACTTTACTCTTATCCAAAAATTTTTGCTGATACCGATACAGTATCGGAAAATGTGCAGATACTTGCCGATACCAATACTTCACTCCATCCCTACCGTATATATATATATATATATATATATATATATATATATATATATATATATATATATATATATATATATATATATATATATATATGGTGTAATAAAGCAGTAAACCTGTATTCTATGGAAATGTTCCATCTATCAGTAAGGACTATATCACATGGCAAACTTTGGTCATTCAGGTTATAATAAGTCGAACTAAGTCCGCTAGAAAACTAAATAATAATAATAATAATAGGCATAAATGAAATGAAAGGTAAATAATAATAATACTAATGTTAAAATATTTGCATTGATATATGTTTCAATATATGAAAGGTCAAATAACTTGTTAACCTTTACCAGTAAGTCCTGAATATTATTTCCACAATGATGATCATAGTAGGCCTTATCAAGAAATATTTTAAAAATAACTTTAAACTAGCAAGGTTTAGGTTTAAATAAGAAAATTACCTTGCTTGAAAAGGTTTTAAGTTAAAAACTCACTTTAGGGAAAGCACCGAACAGTGTATTTATGTAAAGAAATAATATTTACTATATTCATAGCACAGTATAGTATGATTGACAACTTTCTAAGGCCATATTTAATACTTTATGACAATCAATTTGACTTAGAACCTGGGTTGGTTGGTTGGTTGGTTGGTTGGTTGGTTCATTTTAAATCTCTTACATTTTCTGATTGGTATATTTGACTGACTGATCCTTTTGAATATTGCATGTTTAGCTTAGTTGAATTATTTAAAGTATATTAGGTGGTTATTATGCATGGTTCATCTCATACCTGGTATTTACATGCTATTCAAAATATAAACCGAAAATGTAATGTATATTGAAGAAAAACAATAAAAATGGGTCGTAAAACGAAATTAAATAATTTCAAAATAAAGTATGAAAAATCCTGTTATACAACCAGGCTGACTACACCAAATGAGCCTTTACCTAATAACAACAAGTAAACATATTTCTTCTTACATTAGAAAACTAATTTTGTAACATTTGTTTACAACAGTGAATATCATACAATAACTGAAGCTTGTTAACGAGAATTGTCTATAAACATGCAAATCATCATGAGTACTAGAAAATGTATTAATTTAAAAAAGTTTGTGGTAAGTTGCAAATTGCCCAATATATTCTGGCTGGGGTCATTTCAACATTGTAGAGGTCTGTGGTTGGAACCCCCAGAACATGTGGAATAAGAGTAATGTTTAATTTCCATGCTTGCTAACGAACCTCCACCCACATATGGCAGGGAGGTTAAAACCTTTCCCAAGTATATATCAATTTTACCATATATCCTCCCTGCATGAGTCAAATTGTAATTTATCACATAATTTTTTTTTTTAATATATTTTTTTTCTACCACGATTTATCTGCTTACAAACAATTACAATTCTCTTAATAAGGTCAACAACACTTTGTTAATGTTTGGCCATATTTCTAGCACATTTTGGAATAAAACAAAGAAAAAAAAAGTGAGAAGAGAAACTACAAACTGTCTTGACAACTGTTGTTAAGACGCAATTTGAAGATTCTTATGATGTAACATTGTCAATTCAAGAAGAGGATTTACCATTGGATCAACAACAAATTTAAAAAAGGTTTTTATCTTCTTGTTTCCCATTAAAAAAAATCAAAATGATAGTTTAAATTATACAATTTTATAAATTGTAGTTTTGTGTTATTAACTAGATGCATTAAACCTCTTATGAATGTGAATACTTTGTTAGCTTTGCAAATTTATGTATTTTCAAAACTTTTACAAATATGTATGTTACAGATATGAAGACATGATGATGTCTGAGTTAGTATCTGCATTTAAAGTTGCAAACTACTCCAAAAGAATTCAAATTTTAAGTTTGTCTCCGTTCTCTATAGAAGCAAGAGCTCGTATGTTTAATACATCTCATAGATTGGTAAAAAGATCAGAGAACTAAAAAGATAATATGGAATTGTATCATTTGTACCTCCAATGAGTAGAGAGGTTATTTCTTCAGAAATGAAAAATAAAGTGGGACGCAAAGATTAGATCAAGCCTTTAAATGAACGGCTGTTAAAGGTATTTGTGACATCAACAGATGATGTCCCTCAAGTAGATGATGTCACAGCATACACCTTCTTGGATGTAGATATACAAATTAAAGTCAACCATGTATGATTATAATTTAAGATAGGATTGGTTAAAGATACTGATGAATATTTTAATGATTATTTAATCAGTTTTTTATATCCTAAGGGTATTTCAAACGAGCATTCATTATAGGAATAAAAATATCGACAAAAAAATATTGATATAAAAAATATCGAAAGTCAGAAACAATCTACACGTAAGCCATATATATATATATATATATATATATATATATATATATATATATATATATATATATATATATATATATATATATATATATACACAAAATAACTTTGAATTTTTTTTAAAAAAAAAATTGTAACACCCTGCAACCTTGTAATAGAAATTCCTAGGTCATATTAATTTGAAATCCCTTCTCGTACTTTTAGTCAACCTTGCAACCCCTTTGGTATGTGATTAGTTTCAGCAAGCTGGTGTTGTATCCCAAAATGTACTACTGTGAATGCTACTATTACCAAATTGACTACGGTCAGCGCCACAATTACCGAATTTCCTAACATCACTATAAATGCCACCCTATATTCTCATTTGTTAATTGTCCTGCTTTTAAAATGTTGTTTTAACTTTTAAAACAGATGACTCATCTTGTTATTAATGAAAGCCTTCTTCAAACTTTAAAGTTTGCTGTCTCCGAATTATCAATATAAGAGATCATAGCACAGAACCCTGGGCAGGCAGGCAACTACTCCTGTGATGAAAATTTTCTTTCCATACACTGGCACAACCTCTGGTCCTTCAACCACCCCTGTAGCCAACTAAGTACAAAAACCCCTCCTAAATACACAGCAACAAAGAGGTGTTTTTTTATGATGGACTTGTACTTTATTGTTATTAAGGAGACTTAGGTGAAGGTTCAGCTTCCACTGTGATTGCCTTATACATAAGCATTACAAGTGAATCCAACTCATTGCAACAATTAAGAATTTGTTGTAATATATCCTACAAATATTACATAAGATTTGTTATTTATTAAACTACTGAGATGATAAGGCCCAAACATTACTGGTAGCCCAATTTTTCAATAGTATAGCCATGAGTATACCGTACAAGAAAACAGTGCCTACCCCGCTGTCTCTTTTTATAAATTCACTGACCTCACCGAAAAATAATTCAGAACAATAGTTGCCAGTTAAAAATAAGTTACCAAATAATATTTAAAATAATATTAAAATCAAAAAAAAAAAAAAAAAAAAAAAAAAAAAAAAAAAAAAAAAAAAAAAAAAAAAAAAAAAAAATTTAAATATATATATATATATATATATATATATATATATATATATATATATATATATATATATATATATATATATATATATATATATATATATATATATATATATATATATATATATATATATATATACATGAAACTTCTCTAATAAAAAAAAAAAAAAAAAAAAAAAAAAATTCGATTTGAAATTGGTTCGTTCCTATACTATACCTAATAAGGGTTTGGAAGGGAGGGAAAGAGAGAGGGTGGAGGGTGGAGGGTGGATAGTTGCGAGACACTGTAAGAATTTTTTTTTAAGATAGGTTTAAATGGTATATAATATGGGTTTCCTCTCTCTCCCCCTACCCCCCAATAAAAAAAAAACAAAAAAAAAAAACAACAAAAACAAAAAAAAAAAAAAAAAAAAAAAAAAAAAAAGGAAGAAGAAAACACAAACAGCGTCTAAATGCTAAAGCTTCCGCCTCGGTACTAATAAAATTGAAGTTCCCGCGTCTTTGCTTGCCTCAGAGAGCCAGGAGTTGCCAAATTACGTTTTACATTATTCTTTTTTTAATATATTATTCTTTCTTTCCTTTAATAAAATCAAAATAAATAATAAATAATAAATAAATAAGTAAATAAATAAATAAATAAATAAATAAATAAATAAATAAATCAATAATAATAATAATATATGTATATATATATATATATATATATATATATATATATATATATATATATATATATATATATATATATATATATATATATATATATATATATATATATATATATATATATATATATATATATATATATATATATATATATATATATATATATATATATATATATATATATATATAGAGAGAGAGAGAGAGAGAGAGAGAGAGAGAGAGAGAGAGAGAGAGAGAGAGAGAGAGAGAGAGAGAGAGAGAGAGAGAGAGAGAGACTTTGATGTGTGAATAGATGGTCAGCTAAAGTAAAGAAGGAAAAATGTAAACTTTGTTAGCCTCCTGAACCGTTACAAATGGAGCAACGAACGGCACATGAGACCTTTCGATTTCCAAATTACACCTACAATTCCCATATCAAACATTTTTACTCTAGCAGCTCAAGTATTTTACAAATTGTAAGAAAGACCAAAAGCAGTTTTTATTCCATTCCACTACATTTTTTTAACAATTTTTTTTTTTTTTTTTTTTTTTTTTTTTTTAATGTACCACCATATCTTCTCCTGAAGGGAAGCAAGCTCGTAGTAGAGTCCTCCTCCTCCTCGTCCTGAGAATTTCATATTTCATATTTATTGTATAATAAACATTATTAGTGAAATGGGAAAAAATGGAGGTAAAGAAGCAGAATATTTTAGGCGATGCTCTTCGGAAAAGTTGAAAAAATCAAAGTTTTAGGAAAAGTGTCCTACTTGATAGAATTACTTCAAATTTTAATACCTTAAAGATTTTAGTCATATAAATAACATATTATATTTTTAAGAGTTTATCTAGAGTGGTTTTTAATTAAGGTACATCTCCTGAATAAAAGCTAGGCTCAGCATAAAAAAAAATAAAATAAAATAAAAAATTTCAGTGATTATAATGTTTTATTTAGTATTTAATTTAATTTCACGGCAAAACGTTGCTAATGTACGGCGTTTATATTCATCAGATTGAGGATATAGTTAATTGAAACATTATAACCTTTTACCCTAGATTTCATTACCATATATATATATATATATATATATATATATATATATATATATATATATATATATATATATATATATATATATATATATATATATATATATATATATATATATATATATATATATATATATATATATATATATATATATATGAGTGTGTGTGTGTGTGTGTGCGAGAGAGAGAGAGAGAGAGAGAGAGAGAGAGAGAGAGAGAGAGAGAGAGAGAGAGAGAGAGAGAGAGAGAGAGAGAGAGAGAGAGAGAGAGAGAGAGACTTTGATCTTGTAAGATGCCTTGTCAATCATCTCATTCATAACACTACAACAATTAAAAATTATATAAACATACTAACCCACGCTGCCCTATATATATATATATATATATATATATATATATATATATATATATATATATATATATATATATATATATATATATATATATATATATATATATATATATATATATATATATATATATATATATATATATATATATATGCTCTTTGTTGGCAAACCATAACTACCTAACTTAACCTAACATAAACTAAGCTACCTCACTTAACCTAACTTGAACTAAACTAACCTACCAAAATTAACCATACCTAACCTACCTAACCTAACCTAACCTAACCTAACCTAACCTAACCTAACCTAACCTAACCTAACCTAACTAACCTAACCTAACCTAACCTAACCTAACCTAACCTAACCTAACCTAACCTAACCTAACCTAACCTAACCTAACCTAACCTAACCTAACCTAACCTAACCTAACCTAACCTAACCTAACTTAACCTAACCTAACCTACCTAACCTTACCTAACTTAGCCTAACCTAACCTACCTAAAATAACCTACCTAACCTACCTAACCTAACCTAACCTACCTAACCTAACCAAACCTACGTAACCTAACCTAACTTAACCTAACCTAACCTAACCTAACTTAAATTAACCTAACCTACCTAACTTAACCTAACCTAACTAACTTAACCTAACCTAACCTAACCTAACCTAACCTAACCTAACCTAACCTAACCTAACCTAACCTAACCTAACCTAACCTAACCTAACCTAACCTAACCTAACCTAACCTAACCTAACCTAACCTAACCTAACCTAACCTAACCTAACCTAACCTAACCTAACCTAACCTAACCTAACCTAACCTAACCTAACCTAACCTAACCTAACCTAAACCTAACCTAACCTAACCTAACCTAACCTAACCTAACCTAACCTAACCTACTAACCTAACTAACCTAACCTAACCTAACCTAACCTAACTTAACCTAACATAACCTACCTAACCTAACCTACCTAACCTAACCTACCTAACAACATGAAATAACCTACCTAACCTAACCTACCTTAACCTAACCTAACCTGCCAGATGGTTCCTAGTTGCCAGCTGGTTGCTAGGTGGCAGCTGGTTAATGGCTTACAGCTGGTTGATGGCTTGCAGCTAGTTGCAAGCTAATATATGGTTGCTAGCTGGCAGATGGTTGCAAGCTGCCAGCTGGTTGCTAGCTGCAAGATGGTTAATAGTTGCCAGCTGGTTGCTAGCTGAAAACTGGTTCCTATGTGGCAGACATCAACCAGCTGCCACATAGGAACCAGCTGGCAGCTAGCAACCAGCTGTAAGCCATTAACCAGCTGCCGCCTAGCAACCAACTGGCAGCTAGCAACCATCTGGCAGCTAGGAACCATCTGCCAGCTAGCAACCAGCTGCCATATATATATATATATATATATATATATATATATATATATATATATATATATATATATATATATATATATATATATATATATTTGTGTGTGTATGTGAAAGCTGACTATTTGCTGCTGGCTGGCTGGCTGACTGACTGGCTGGCTGCTGGCTGGCTGCTGGCTGGCTGACTGGCTGGCTGGCTGAATGTTGGCTGGTTGCCTGCTTCCTGGCGATGGCTAGCTGATGGCTGGATGGCTGGCTGAATAATGGCTGGTTGCTTGGTTCCTAGAGATGGCTGGCTGATGTCTGGATGGCTGTTTGTATTGCTGCTGGTTGTTTGGCTGGCTGGCTGGCTGGCTGGCTGGCTGGCTGGCTGGCTGGCTGTGGTTGGTTGTTGCCTGGTTGCCTGGTTGGCCTGGCCTGGCTGGCTGGCTGGCTGGCTGCTGGCTGGCTGGCTGGCTGCTGGCTGGCTGGCTGGCTGGCTGGCTGAATGCTGGCTGGCTGGCTAACTGGCTGGCTTGCTGGCTGGCTGGCTGGCTGGCTAACTGGCTGGCTTGCTGGCTGGCTGGCTGGCTGGCTAACTGGCTGGCTGGCTGGCTGGCTGGCTGGCTGGCTGGCTTGGCTGGTGGCTGGTGGCTGGCTCTGGCTGGTTGCCTGGTTGCCTGGTTGGTGGCCATGGCTGGCTGGCTGTTTGTTTTGCTGCTGGTTGGTTGGCTGGCTGGTTGGCTGGCTGACTGGCTG
>SEYY01000282.1:0-2500 GCA_009176605.1 Armadillidium nasatum
AATAATAATAATAATAATAATAATAATAATAAAAATAACAATAAAACATGATAATAAATATAAAACTAATATTACTTTTATGATTGAATCAATAATAATAAAAAAAAATAATGATAATAATAATAGCAAAAGTAATAGTATTTATATAAACAATGTTATTATGATAATTCAATTAATAATAATAATAATAATAATAATAATAATAATAATAATAATAATTAATAAAATAATAATAATAATAATAATAATAATAATAATAATAATAAAAATAGCATTAATTATTATAAAGCTGTGAATGGAAGATCATTATTATTTCATTATTATTATTATTATTATTATTATTATTATTATTATTATTGGGGAATTCCCATTGCAGTTCTCAGTTTTGTATATAGTTACAAGCCTATCATCGTCTGACTTCCTGATAGAGACCACCAATCACTATGTACTTTGCAACAAAAGAAACCATGCCTTGGGTCCATCCGCAAACATTGAATAACCATGTGTTTGTATGATAGTGTGAGTGTGTGTTTATGTGTGTGTATGATAGTGTGAGTGTGTGTATGTGTGTGTATGATAGTGTGAGTGTGTGTGTGTGTGTGTGTGTGTGTGTGAGTTATGAACGACAAGACACATATTTGGTCAGAAATGCAATCAAGTTTAAGAGTAAAGCATACAAACATTGCTCTGACAGTGGAATTCAATCTTTTCTATTCAAATATAATGAAAGGAGAGAGGAAGCAATCGCAGATTGTTATATATATTAAAGCCCAAAACACTTACTATAAGATTTATATATATATATATATATATATATATATATTATATATAATATATATATAATATATATATATATATATATATATATTATATTCTTTTTTTATTTCTCCTCTGATGGGCAAAGGCCAGAGGATTACCGATTTCCACCACAGTTGATGAAATATCGTAAATCTGATCGTTAATAGCTGACATGTCCCTTTACACTTTTAAAGTATGCAAGTCAAAGAAAGTTGGGAAAACAGGTAAAGGGAGTGTGTTCCAGACCTTACCAGTAGAGTACGTGTTAGAAAGGGGTTAAGTCTGGGGTCGAAGAGCTGGACAAAGAAAGGATGAGACTTTGTAGAAAGTCGTGTCGCACAAGCCCTTCTCAATGGAAGGGATATGCTAGGTGAGAGTTCGGAAGAGCAATGTCTGTTGTAATGGCGATAGTATAGATGAAGTAACGCAACAATTCAACGGGTGGAAAGAGATTGGAAAGAGTTAGTAAGAGCAGAAGAGTTTAGAAGACGAAAGTCTTCTAGACTCACCTATATATATATATTAAATATATATATATATATATATATATATATATATATATATATATATCATATTATATATATAATATATATATTATATTATATATATATTATATATGTGTGTGTGTGTGTGTGTGGTGTGATGAACCGAGTCTGATTCCAAGATCATTCTGGATCTGAGTTCGCGTTTAAACTGAGTTCAAGTTATAGTTCTTGCAAATTTCTTAAATTTAAAAAAAGAAGTGAAAAATACTATCAAATTAGTTTATGTTTTTAAAAAAAAAAAAAAAAAATAATAATAATAATAATAAATAATAATAATAATAATAATAATAATAATAATAATAATAATAATAATAATAATAATAATAATAATAATAATGTTTATAAATTTTTAAAATAATAAAAGGAAATATGAATTTTAGGTTGTACCGTATGTCCTGCATAAAATAGTATAACAAAAAAAATTTAAGTAAATTATCTAGTATGTGTCATTCAAAAACAATTAAAACTAGCTTTTCTTCATAATCCTTTTAATTAATAAATCAGAAAAATACAGATACAACTAATTAGAAAATACAGATACAAGTAATCTGAAAATACAGATACGACTAATCAGAAAATACAGATACAGCTAACCAGAAAATACAGAAACAACTAATCAGAAAATACAGATGCAACTAATCAAAAAATATAGATATAACTAATCAGAAAATACAGATACAATTAATCAGAAAATACAGATACAGCTCATCAGAAAATACAGATACAACTAAAAAAATACACACACAACTAATCAGAAAATACGAAAACAACTAATCAGAAAGTACATATGCAACTAATCAGAAAATATAGTTACAAATAATCAGAAACTACAGATTCAGTTAATCAGAAAATACAGATACAACTAATCAGAAAATACAGATACAACCAATCAGAAAATATAGATGCAGCTAATCTGAACATACAGATACAACTAATCAGAAAATACAGATACAACTAATCAGAAAATACAGATGCAACTAATCATAAAATACGGATTCAACTAATCAGAAAAATAGAGGTTCAACTAGATCAAACTACACCAAAGCATGTAGAATTGGAATGAGGAGGCCCTCATGGCAGTATCTCCAGTTCTTATGTTTTCAAATGCAATATTCTCAAGTTCTATGTAGTTAATTATACAAATTGGTTTTCTAATC
>SEYY01000282.1:7500-12500 GCA_009176605.1 Armadillidium nasatum
TCTTTTTTTCCTATTTACATAAGGGCGTTGGTCGTAAAGGGCAATGACACCGAAAGCTTTCTACCTCATATTCTTAAGGGGAATTTTACCTTTTTTTTATTTTTAAAATAAAAAAAAAAAAAAAAAAAAAAAAAAAAAAAAAAAAAAAAAAAAAAAAAAAAAAAAAAAAAAAAAAATATATATATAATAAATATATAATATATATATATATATATATATATATATATATATATATATATATATATATATATATATATATATATATATATATAATATATATATATATATATATTATATATATATATATATATATATATATATATATATATATATATATATATATATATATATATATATATATATATATATATATATATATATATATATATATATATATATATATATATTATATATATATATATATATTATTTAATTTATTTTTTCTTAGTTTACTTCTGTGTTTTCCTTTCAATTCATTTTTTTAATATTATTTTTTCATACTTTTTTCATCATTTATTTTTTTTTTTTTCCTTTAATTTTTTTTTTTTATTTCTTTTTCATTTTTATTAATTTTAATTATTTATTTTTTTTAATTATATTATTATAGTATATATATATATATATATATATATATATATATATTATATATATATATATATATATATATATATATATATATATATGAAAACATAACAAAAATGTTGTTTTATTTTGAATGTGACTGTCTATTTCAGTAACTCTCACACACAAACATTCGCATGCACATACACACACACACACTCGCAACATCTCATTATATCATTCATTTGTACACACAAACACAAACTCTCACATCTTACTGCACACAAGAATATATGAATTACACTCACACATACACATACACAAAACACAAATCATGCATCTCACGTACAAAGTTACATAAATCCTATACACACGTAGGTGCACATACAAACTCACAATACACACACACACACAAACTCACAAAACACACATACAAAAAGGAACTTTTATTGCTCATCTTAAATTCTGGTTTTTCGAACGTAATTTCTTATTTCATATCTTTATCTATTCACTGCAAATATTGTCCTAACGAATCGTTGGGACATGTGAGAAAAAACGTCACAGTAAAATTTTCAATAGAAGAAAGACATATTAAGCATAAGAAAGTCACTTCACAGATTTTTTTTTTCCTAATACGAAAATAACTGGAAAAAATGTTTGACATTTTTGCCACTTGTCCCAACGATTCGTTAGGACAATATTTGCAGTGTATATTAAGTATCTTTAATGCATATATTTTTGCAGTGTTTTAAAAAAAAAAAAAAAAAAAACATTTTAGAAAACAAAGAAACCATGAAGTAGTTTCAAAGGTTTAAAGAACAAAAAAGATACTCAGAACCTCTATATTTATATATATATTATATATATATATATATATATATATATATATATATATATATATATATATTATATATATATATATATATATATATATATATATATATATATATATATATATATATATATATATATATATATATATATATATATATATATATATATATATATATATATATATATATATATATATATATATATATATATATATATATATATATATATATATATATATATATATATATATATATTATATATATATATATATTTATATATATTCCTTTCATTTTCCCCAATCCATATTTACGTAATAAAATTACATATACTTTTTTAAAATATATATCGACCTGTGCTGCAGAGTAAAATAAATATTTCTATTATTTTCTTAAATGATATACTAGCAATTTTATTCACTATATATATATATATATATATAATATATATTTTATATATATATATATATATATATATATATATATATATATTATATATATATATATATATATATATATATGCTCTTCCGGGGGAAGGCGCGAAAAGGGGTTCTTCATAAAAGACAATGCTGAAATTTGTCACAATTTTATTAAAGGAAGTGAGAAGCACAAGCAGGGAAATGAAATGGTAATATACGACAACAGAAAGTAAAGCTCTTTTCATATTAAAATGCCATTTTATTTAATAAGATTTTCCTTAACACAATCATACAAAGACATTTTAACTTATTCGTGGTTTATTTACGAAAATGGGAATAAATTTCTATTTTTCATTAATGATTTTCTCTCTATTACTTCATCACCAATCCATTTCTTTGCTAATGACTTCACCCTTCACCATTCCTTTCAGTTTGAAAGACGCCCTTCCCAACAGAAGTTAATTGATGCAAGAATTGTGGCCCTGGAGCAACTAACATCTGATCTTTCTTGTATTTCAAATTAGGACAGTGAAAACATGGTCGTTTTGAATGTCTCAAAAACTCAATTCCTCCATCTTTCTATTCGACATAGCCTTCCACACAACTATGACATCTTCTTTGAAAACAAACAACTCAAATCTTCATCTGCTATTAACATTCTCGATGTATCTTTTTCTCGTGATCTTCCTTGGAAAGATCACATTACTTCTCTTTCTAAATAAGTTACTAAGAGGTTCACTGTTCTGAGGCTCCTTCGTAATTTCCTCACGCTAACCAAGTTGCTTGCTCTCTATAGAGGTGTTGTTCGCCCCTGTATGGAGTATGCTTCATACATCTGGTGTGGTTCCACTGATGAAGCTCTCCTTTAGCAGGAGGAGTCTAGGGCTTTTCGTCACATAAACTCTCCAGCCCTTATAAATTCTCTCCAATCTCTTCATGCCCGTCGAATTGTTGCGTCACTCTCTCTATACTATCGCTATTACAACGGACATTGCTCTTCTGAACTCTCACGTCACATACCTCCTCCATTAAGAAGGGCTTGTGCGACACAACTTTCTATACAATCTCACCCTTTCTCTGTCCAACTCTCCGACTCCAGACTTAACCGCTATGCTCAATCTTACATATTCTCTATTGGTCAAGTCTGGAACACACTTCCTTTATCTGTTTTTCTAACTTTCTTTGACTTGCACACTTTTAAGCGCCGTGTATCAGGACATGTCGACTATTAACGACAAGAATTCAAGTATTTTTCCAACTCTGGTGGACATTGGTAGGCCTCTGGCCTTTGCCTACCAGAGGAGATGTAATATAAATATATATATATATATATATATATATATAATATATATATATATATATATATTATATATATATATATATATATATATATATATATATATATATATATATATATATATATATATATATATATATATATATATATATATATATATATATATATATATATATATATATATATATATATATATATATATATATATATATGAAAGTACGCGTGTGCTTTTATCACTTTATAGCGATTTAGAGAAAATTCTTATTTAGAGTCGTAAAAAAAAAGTAAATTGAAAATAAGACCAACAAATCAAAACGGTATCAAAAGGAAAATGGTCTTTTGTTCCATTGATTTATAACTAAAAAGAAATTTGATTGATCTCCCTCGAAATTTTCTCACAAACGTTTACTTTCTCCCACACACACACACACACACATACACACACACACACACATTTACACACACACATATACATAACATACACACAACATAACGATATATATATATATATATATATATATATATATATATATATATATATATATATATATATATATATATAATATATATATATATATATTATATATATATATCATTTTTGACCTACATGTTATCCACCAAAATTTAAAAAAAGAGTATTTCTGATTTCATCAGTGAAAAAACAAATAAACAGTGAAATAATTCCTGGTAATCATACAGATAAACAGAGAGAGGATAATACTGTGTAGAAAGAGGGGTAATGCATGCTCTCCTAAATGCTGGAGGAATGCGATTAAAGAGTTCGGAAAGAACAGTGACAGTGGTATTGGCGATAGTGTAAAGGAGTGAAGCAACAGTCGGTGGAGAGAGAGAGAGAGAGAGAGAGAGAGAGAGAGAGAGAGAGAGAGAGAGAGAGAGAGAGAGAGAGAGAGAATAAAAGTGGCAGAGTTGAAACGGGATAAAATATAAGAATCTACTCTCTGAAGAAGAGTCTTATGTGTGAAATTTAAGTAAATGTATAACTCAAACTCTATATAAAGAAGAAACTACATCCCTCTACAAAATAAGCAACTTGGATGAAACGAAGTCACTTTAGCATTCTTACTTTCTTGAATGAAATTTAGTAAGAAATGTTATGGGATCCTCTCAGGAAAGATATTGAGAAATAGAACCGTCTTCAAGGAATATTAAAGACAGACTTTTGCATGTATACGAAGGTGCATTTGCCTGGAGGATTACGTCTAATAAGGAAGATGAGAAAATGGGAGTTTTATAGCATTAAAATAACCTTGTTTTCCAAAATCCAAATTAGGAAATATAAAAAGTGGAGTTGTGTAAATTTGTGTATTCTACTGTACTTATTCAAATATTTTTGTTTCTTTACTTCACCTTGGAGATTAATTTATTTGTTATACTTGTCATGACTCAGGCGAGCATTTTGACACGGAAGAAGAAATTTCGTCAAAATTGAATTAGAAATCATTTGTCCAGAATTCACGTTTTAATTAGACTTTCTAACAAATTAGGTATATATATATATATATATATATATATATATATATATATATATATATATATATATATATATATATATATATATTATATATATATATATATATATATATTAAAAATTCTTTCGATAGAATCTGGCACAAAGCTTTGAATTTCAAACAACCCTCTTTCGGAATCTATCCTTCTCTTTGTGGTCTTGTCTCTGATTTCATTTCCGGTCATTCTATAGCATCTCCTGTAGACTGCCATCGGTTCTTCTTTTAAATCTATTAATAGAGTTCTTTTTAGGATTTGTCCTATCTCCAACTCTTTTTTTTATGTTTTCATTAATAACTTTCTCTCGTATTACTTCATCATCTATCCACTCCTATGCCGATGACTCCACACTCCATTACTCCTTCC
>SEYY01000282.1:22500-27500 GCA_009176605.1 Armadillidium nasatum
CACACGTATTCATACACAGTTACGCACACAAACACTCACACATACATACATACATACATACACAAGAGCACGAGACTCCCCTGGTTCTCGATAAGATCGCTTTAATTATGTCCGAAACGATATCAAATGCCTCCCAATAAAACTTTTTCTTTACTGAAGCCAAAAACGCGATTTATCTCTAATGCTATTTCCTTTTTTTTTATTTATGCTATTCTTTATATATATATATATATATATATATATATATATATATATATATATATATATATATATATATATATATATATATATATATATATATATATATATATATATATATATATATATATATATATATATATATATATATATATATATATATATATATATATATATATTAAAAATTAGAACGATATTTTTAAATTAATATAATAATAATAATAATAATAATATAATAATAATAATAATAATAATAATAATAATAATAATAATAATAAAATAATAATAATAATAATAATAAAATGATAATAAAGATAATAATAATAATTATAATCTTTCTTTCTTTATTTAGTTTTTCAGTTACATTTTAAAATAAATGCATTGATAAAAACTGAAATGGACTTCTGGGGAGTCGAATTCGTCCTTTGAACCCATTAAAATTATTCATAATAGAATACTTAATATAATTTTCAAATAAGAAACAAATTTTGAATATTGAAAATTTTATAATGTATTATTCTTTATAGTCATAATCTTAACCGATTCTATTTCTTTAAAAAAATAATAATAATGATAAAAATAAAATAATTAAAAACAGTAATAACAATAATAATAATGAAATAACTGTAAGCTAATAATTAGTAGAGTGATAACGATAATAATAATACTAATAAATAATAATGATAATTATAATAATAATAAGGAATAAATAATAATGATGTGAAAATTTATTTATAATAATAATAATAGCAATTACAATAATGATAATACTAATTAGTAGTAATATTATTATTAGCATTTTTATTATCATTATCATTATTATTATTATTATTATTATTATTATTATTATTATTATTATTATTATTATTATTATTATTATTATTATTATTATTATTATTCATTTTTATTATTATTTATTATTATTATGTTATTATTATTATTATTATTATTATTATTATTATTATTATTATTATTATTATTATTATTATTATTATTATTATTATTATTATTATTATTCATTATTATTATTATTATTATTATTATTATTATTATTATTATTATTATTATTATTATTATTAGTTAAGAAAAAAATACATTAAAATATTTTTATTATACAATGGCTATTAGAGAAAGTTAATAGCTTTCAAATTTCACGCATGACCTACCCTGACCATATCAGAAATTAAAGTGAGTGAAGAGGTTGGAGTTACTCCATCCTTAGAGAGCGAAGTATTAAGACTGAAATATTAGGATTTTGCAGTTTCGTTTCTCCAAACTTGAATCATAATTTAACTAGCCATTCGTTTTTCAGATTTCTGTGTGTGAAAGTTTTTTGAAATTATTATTATTATTATTATTATTATTATTATTATTATTATTATTATTATTATTATTATTATTATTATTATTATTATTATTATTATTATTATTATTATTATTATTATTATTATTATTATTATATTATTATTAATTAACTTCATTAATTATTATTTTATTATTATAATTATTATTATTATTATTATTATTATTATTATTATTATTATTATTATTATTATTATTATTATTATTATTATTATTATTGTTATTATTATAATTATTATTATTATTATTATTATTATTAATATATTATTATCATTATTATTATATTATTATTATTAATTTAGTCAATATAATAATATTATTTTTGCTTTACTATTTTTGCTATTGTTATTATTATCATTATTATTAGAATTATTATTATTATTATTATTATTATTATTATTATTATTATTATTAATTGAATTATCATAATAACATTGTTTATATAAATACTATTACTTTTGCTATTATTATTATCATTATTTTTTTATTATTATTATTGATTCAATCATAAAAGTAATATTAGTTTTATATTTATTATCATGTTTTTATTGTTATTTTTTATTATTATTATTATTATTATTATTATTATTAGTTTTTTGGTCTTAATTATAGATTAATGATGTCAATTAAAAAAAATTTTAATTTGTAAATTTTATAGATATAATTGGGAATAAGATAAATATTTAAATATAGTAAACTACAATACAATATAATAAATTAATAACGTAAATATTATATGTTATTATTTTTTATATTACTAATAAATCAAATCTAATAAATATAATTAATATAACATATTTAATTTAAACTATTGGTCTCTATAATCTTGAAATTCCTGTTTTTAAAGTCATTAAAATAATATATGAATTGCAATGATTAATCCAATTGTAATAAATTTATTAAATAAATAATATAATGTATAATATTATTAATATAATATATTATATAAATATATAATAGGAATAATATATAAATTAATGTGATAAAATATTAACGTAATTTAAATTTTATATTAATATAATATATGATATAAAATACTGATTTCTACAACCTTGAAAATCCCCATTTATTAAGCCATTAAAATTATTTTTAAATTTCAATGATCAACACAGTTGATATAAGCTAATTATAATTGTAAAATAACATAATAAAATATAAATTTAATATAAAAAATAAAGACATAATATAATTATTAAAGAAAAAAAATATGATGTAAAATAATGGCCTCATTAACCTTGAAAATCCTCAATTTTAAAGACCTAAAAATTATATAAAAATTGCAAAGATTAACACAATTGCTATGAAGCCATTATAACTATTAATTTTCTCAAACTTCTTTCCACAAAGAACATTTCCTATTTCTTAAATTGCAACCATACAATCAACTCTTAATCTCATTTCTCCTCAAAAATGTTAAATTCATTATAAACTTTAATTTCTAAATTAAAAAAAAATAAGCTACCCACTTCCCAATAAATGTTATTAAAAAAGAAGTTTAAAATAAATTTATCATTCATTTATTCCACCCATCCCCCCATCCCCCCAATACATCGAAAAAAATAAGAAAGAAAATGTAAGAAAACTTCCTTCTAAGCTTCAAGGCAAAAGTTTTGATTACAATAGAGAACAAATTTTTAAAAGTTAATTCAAAGTACAAGCAGACTGGATCAAACACTGGAAATAAAAAAATTTAGGAAGAGGAAATAGGAAGAAGATGAGGATGAAAGGAAGGAAGTGAGAAAAGGGATAGGAGGAATGGAATAAATAATAAAAGAAAAAGAAAATTATATCCAACACTTTTCACCTTGTTCACTAATTGTGTAACTTTGCAAATTCACATTCGTTTAGAAGGACTTTATTTAAAAAAGGTTCAGTAATCTACATATATATATATATATATATATATATATATATATATATATATATATATATATATATATATATATATATATATATATATATATATATATTTAAAACCATTTAAACTTTTTAGATCACTTAGCTGCTTATGTAAAAAAAAATTAAAAGGACAGATAGGCAGACAAGCAGACAAACAGACAGACATGTAGATAGATAAACAGGTAAAAGGTAGAGAGGTAGACAGGTAGACTTTAGAATGAATTGACAATATATAAAAAAATTTCCTGCAAAATTTCTTTTTTAATTATAATCTATAGGTTCTAAGAATACGTCGACAGATTTATTGGACAAAGGAATATTACCTATTTTAACTATTCAATTAAAAAAATATTGGTTTGAGGTGCTACAAAGTGGAGATATAATCTTTAATATACCTCGAATGACAGATTGAATATTCTTTCCGTTAAACTACCCTCAATGCATTGGCCCTTTCAATAGTATCTTAAATGTTTAATAATAGAATGAGAAGAGATGCAAAGTGAGTAAAACTCCATTAGGAAAAGGAGCCGAGTACAACAAAAATCTAAAAGGCAGGATACAAGGAATTTAATTACATAAGTGCATAATGGTTTGCTAAGTTTAGGGATGGAGTGAAGTATCGGTATCGGTATCGGTATCGGCAAGTATTGGCATATTTTCCTATACTGTATCGGTATCGGTATCGGTATCGACCTTTTCTAGTATCGGTATCGGTATCGGCAAAATTTTTGGATAAGAGTAAAGTATCGGTATCGGTAGTAGTATCGGCAAGTATCGGCATATTTTTAGGTATCGGGTATCGGGTATCGGGTAATTTTTAGGTATCGGTATCGGTAAAAATTTTGGTATCACTCCATCCCTAGGTAAGTTATATTATAAATGCATAATTACTTCAACTTTTTTTTTATGCAACTGGCTTTGTTCAAGTGTTATCTATGAGTAACAAAAGAAAGCTGAAAGGATCCCCTTCAGATTTCATTATTTTTCTACACTGAAGTACTAGAATTAGAGAATGATAACACGACTTGTAAGTGCAGATGGTGGTGGTGCGTAATATTTAAAAAACATTTTTAGACTCTTTTGAACCAAGTCTGAGAAGTCGGAACAAAATATTATTTTGGAAGAGCAGAAGTGAGAGCAGGATCAGTTGTTTTAATATTAAAATATTTTAATAAAATAATATAAAATATGAGTGGTGTTCCGGAGTTGGAATCTGTGATGAATATTTTTTAATATGCTTGAGCTGGAGTCGAGTGCTCTAAAATAATGGTCATAGCTGATTTTAGTGCTACAAAATAATACTTGGTCTGCTTTTTTGAACTGAGTTTCTTGTCATTAAAATATTTTTTCATTCATACACCATATTATTAAAATTCATCAATACGCTTCTCAAAATGACGGCTATATATATATATATATATATATATATATATATATATATATATATATATATATATATATATATATATATATATATATATATATATATATATATATATATATATATATATATATATATATATATATATATATATATATAT
>SEYY01000282.1:82500-87500 GCA_009176605.1 Armadillidium nasatum
ACATCCGCATCCGCATCCGCCATCCGCAAATTGGAAAATATGACATCCGATCCATCACTATATATATATATATATATATATATATATATATATATATATATATATATATATATATATATATATATATATATATATATATATATATATATATATATATATATATATATATATATATATATATATATATATATATATATATATATATATATATATATATATATATATATATATATATATATATATATATATATATATATATATATATATATATATATATATATATATATATATATATATATATATATATATATATATATATATATATATATATATATATATATATATATATATATATATATATATATATATATATATATATATATATATATATATATATATATATATATATATATATATATATTTAATCTTTAACACTCAAAATAGTTGCTGGTTTGAATACCCGAGTGTACATTATTGCTAACAATAGAGTTTTGAAAATTTTTATTTAAAAATTTAATTAAAAATAAGATTAATTAAATTAAATTAATTATCAACTTAAAATTAAATAAATTTAAAAACAAATAAATATCTGATACGTTTCAGGTCTCAGCATTTTTGAAAATTAATTATAAAAAATTATAATTATAATTAATTATAATTATAATTATAATTGATTATAATTATAAATAATTATAAAATGAAATAGCGTTTATTCCCTTGGAAAAATTTTTTAATTGTTAGTAATGTTAAAGTTCTGCATGGATAGTCCTATGTTCTTTTTATTTTAATATATATTATTAATATTATTATTTATTATTATTATTATTATTATTATTATTATTATTATTATTATTATTATTATTATTATTTTTATTATTATAATTATTATTGTTATTACTATTATTATTATTAATATTATTATTATTATTATTATTATCATTATTATTATTATTATTATTATTATTATTATTATTATTATTATTATTATTATTAAATTTGTAATATGTCTTTTTAAAAAAAAATTTTATGATTTTGATTCTTTTATATTTTTCAAAGAAATTATAATTTAGATTAAAATTATTCAAATAATACAATTATAAGGAAATCTTTTTTCGAGAAATTACAACTTCGGTAAATAAAAAGGATAAAAAAAATATTTATAATAAAAATAATTTAATTAATAATTTAAAATTAAGTTAAATAAATAAAAATGAATTAAAAAATTAAATTTATTCAAGGTAGAAAAATAAAAACTGGAAATTAAAATTTTATTTACACAAATTATTTCAAAAATTCTGATTTTTTTTTTTTTTTTTTTTTTTTTTTTTTTAAATAATAATTTGGGTAAATAGAATTTATTTAATGTTACGCAATTTTAGGTAAAAAATTTTCTTGATAAAAGAATTCAAGACTACAAATTTCACAACACTTATTAATAAAAAGCGAACTCAAAGAGAGGAAAATGCTGATCCAAACAGACGCCGAAAAAACTTTTTTCCTAATTTCTGACATAAATTGGATTGTCTTATGAAATTGATAGACTTGGCAGAGATAAAAAGAAGTAATGACAGGATATATATATATATATAATATATATATATATATATATATATATATATATATATATATATATATATATATATATATATATATTATATATATATATATATATATATATATATATATAATATATATATATATATATATATATATATATATATATATATATATATATATATATATATATATATATATATATATATATATATATATATATATATATATATATATATATATATAGAGAGAGAGAGAGAGAGAGAGAGAGAGAGAGAGAGAGAGACGCACACACACACACACACACACACACACACACACACACACACACACACACACACACACAGACAAATAGAGAGAGTGGCTGAGAGAGAGAGAGTCAGAGAGAAACAAACAGGCAAACACACGCACACACACACAGACAAATAGAGAGAGTGACTGAGAGAGAGAGAAAGTCAGAGAGAAACCAACAGGCAGACACACACACAGACAAATAGAGAGAGTGACTGAGAGAGAGAGAGAGAAGAGAGAGAGAAACAAACAGGCAGACACACACACACACACACTGACAAATAGAGAGAGTGACTGAGAGAGAGAGAGAGAGAGAGAGAGAGAGAGAGAGAGAGATAGAGTCAGAGAGAAAACAACAGGCAGACACACACACAGAGACACACACACACACACACACACACACACACACACACACACAGACAAATAGAGAGAGTGACTGAGAGAGAGAGAAAGAGAGAGAGAGAGAGAGAGAGAGAGAGAGAGAGAGAGTCAGAGAGAAACCAACAGGCAGACACACACACAGGGGGTGAAAGAGACGAATAAGAAGAGGAGAAGGAGCTCGAGCGATTTACAAAAAGTCATACATAATAAATACCAATACGAGCATCTTATTTAAATCCTGATGTAAAAAAGGCTTCCTTGATAAGCCTTTAGGAGGTTTTTCTCTTATCAAGAAAAAATATTTTTTAAATAAGTTTAGAAAAATGTTTTATATTTAAATTTCAAATCTGAAATATTTTTTTTTATTTTCTAAATTTAAATAATGTCGTTTATATATTATATATATATATATATATATATATATATATATATATATATATATATATATATTATATATATAATATATATATATATATATATATATATATATATATATTTATATTTATTGCATACCTATATTTCTTATAAAGAGGGGTAAGGAAATTCAATCTATTTTTTTTTATAATAGGGAAATGAAAGTAAGGAGGGAAAGAGGGAAAGAAAGAAAAAAAAGAGAAGCAAAGAATGAACAAAATAATAAGATTGATAGATAGAAAGATAAACAGATATATAAATAGATAGATAGATAAAGATATAGTATAGATAAATAGATAGATAGATAGATAGATAGATAGATAGTCTTTAATTCTTTATTTCGTAAACTTAATCCATTAAAAAGGAAAATAAAGTATAAATAAATGTGAATTAAAACGTTAAAATACAAATTGACAGATATATAGAAAAATAGACTAATACATAGATAGATAGGTAGGTAGATAGACAGATGAATAGGTAGATAGATAGATAGATAGATAGATAGATAGATAGATAGATAGATAGATAGATAGATAGATAGATAGATAGATAGATAGATAGATAGAAAGGAATGAAAGAGAGAGAGAGAAGATAGATACAGAGAGAGAAAGAGAAAGGAGAGAAAGAGAGAAATCGTAATAGAAGGTAAATCATTACTAACTCCTTTTGAATAATTTCAGACCTGTTTAACGAATCAAGGAACGACATCTCATAATTTAATACCAACTTTTTGATGAGAATTTCCTTTCAAATGAAATATGAAGTTCATAAACTCAGAACTTGGAAACTATATTAGGAAAGTTGTAAAATCGCTTCCTATTGGTCAATCGAAATCGAATGTTGTAACACGACGTCTAATTGGTTTTATGAACTTTCCTATTAGACACTGGTTAGATACGAGTGTATAAGATTAATGCTATTACAGCGATGTTAATAATGATGTATATAATTTTGGTAAGCGTGCATTCAATTGCTATTTGCTTTCGATTACTTTTAAGGGATTTTTTATATTTATATATCGTTTGCTTATTTATGCAATTGTATTTGCAAATATACAGTATTAAAACTCACATAAATACAGAGATACTCACACACACACATAAATATATATATATATATATTATTATATATATATATATATATATATATAATATATATATATATATATATATATATATATATATATATATAATTATAATATATATATATATGTGTGTGTGTGTATGTGTGTGTTGTGTGTTGTGTGTGTTGTGTGTGTGCGTATGTGTGTGCATATGTGTGTCTTTTGAAGAAGATATTATAATTGTGTAGAAGGTTACGTCGAGTAGATAGAAGTGGGAACTGTTTTTGCAGCATTAAAAACAACCATATTTTTTCCTCTATTTTTCTAAAATAGGAAAAATATTAAAGGTTATTACTACAAGGTCACACTTCAAGTATCACCTTTATATGATTCGAGGCTGCGTCACTCAAACTGAAGGATTAATGAAGGGTAGTGTCATCGGCATATAAAGATGGATAGATGAAATGACAGTAAGCATATCTTTAATAAAAAGTTAAAAGTAAAATGTCGAAGATATTACTGAACCCTGCAGAGCAAGACATTTGATAAATTTAAAAGGACAGTAATGGTCTATTACAACAGCAGCTATAGAATAGGAATATCAATAAGAAATATCAAAGACAAAGTTACAGAGAGTAGGAAAAATACCTAAAGAGGAAATATAAAAAACAAAATTATGTGCCAGACTATATCGTAAGCTTTCGATATGTTAAACTCTTCAGCAAAAGATTTAACAAAATGTCAAAGATCAGAGAGAAGGGTGTTGTTTGCCCTTGTATAGAGTACGCTTCACATCTGGAGTGGTTCCACTTATACAGCTCATCTTGAAAAGGTGGAATCTAGTGCTTTTCTCCTAATCAACTTCTCTGCTCTCACTAACTATCTGCAGTCTCTTTCTACACTTCGAATTGTTGCGTTACTCTGTTAACGATATCGCTATTACAACAGGGCACTGTTCTTCTGAACTAGCCTGTCGCATACCTCCTCTTTTGAGAAGAATTCGTGTGACATGCCTTTCTATACAGTCTCATCTTGAAACTCACCCCCTTTTTCTATTACTCTAACTTCTTTTGACTTGAAAACCTTCAAACGTTGTGTATCTGGATTCTGATTTGATGTTCTCCATCTCTAGTGGATGTCGGTAGATCTCTGGCCTTTGACCACCAAAGGAGACATTAAATATATATATATATATATATATATATTATATATATATATATATATATATATATATATATATATATATATATATAATATATAATATATAAATATATATATTATATTTATATAAAATTTT
>SEYY01000282.1:102500-105000 GCA_009176605.1 Armadillidium nasatum
ATTATTATTATTATTATTATTATTATTATTATTATTATTATTATTATTATTATTATTATTATTTATTATTATTATTATTATTATTATTATTATTTATTATTATTATTATTTATTATTATTATTATTATTATTATTATTATTATTATTATTATTATTATCATTATCATTATACTAAACACTACTATTAAAGCAAAATTAAGCCTTATTTTAAACAATTTTAAACAGTAGTTGGCAAAAAAGTCATTAAAACTACGACGAAAAGGTTGAGAAAGGAAAAGAGAAAAGAGGTAATAGGAAGAAACGAAAAATAAATGCAGAAAATTATTACTGAAAAAAAGGGTGAAAGAAAGAAAAAAAAAAAAAAGGAAAAATGAATATCTGGATGAAACTGAATAGGTAAAAAGATGAAAATTATAGTAATAACGAAATAAAAAAAAAGGATAAAGAGAGATAGAAATAAATGAAAAAGAAAGAGATGGAAATAGAACGAGATTAAGAAAGAAATAAAGAAAGACATGACAGCAAAAATAAGGAGAATGAGAAAAGGTGAAAGAAAGATAGAAAAGAAGAAGGTCAAAAAGAAAGAAAGTAAGAAAATCCTTCTAACTATCGCCCTATAGCTCTCACTTGTATTCTGTCTAAGATCTTTGAAACCCTTCTCAACTCTCATTTCTTAGATCATCTGGACTCTCACTCTCTTCTTTCTGATCATCAGTATGGCTTTCGGCGGTCAAGATCTACTGGTGATATACTTTCCTATCTCACAGATATATGGTCTTCAGCCCTTAGGAACCATGGGGAGACTTGTGTGGTGGCGCTTTACATATCCAAGGCATTTGACCGGGTATGGCATGCGTATATCAATTCCCCTCCTTTAGTTCCTCCTCTTTTTTATGTCTAGCTTCTTCTAAATTTTGGCTGTTGTTGATGGTGCTTCTTCATTTCTTGTTAAAGTGGTGTTCCTCAGGCTCTGTCTTGGTCTCCTACTCTATTCCTACTTTCATTAATATCTTCTCAGTTGCTCGTCTACCCTATATTCATATGCCGATGACTCGACTTCCATTCTTCTACTCATAAATCTGCTCCCTCCTTGCATAGTTGCCTCTCGTCTTCTTTTCCGATTCTATGCAGATCTGGAAGAATTTCCCAGTGGGGTCGTCTCAACCTTTGTGAAAACTCTTTAAAAACTCAACTTCTAAAATCTCCCTCTCAAAGACATAACTTTTCTATTTCTTTACTCCCGTCTCTCCTGTTGACAGTAAAATAACTTCTCCTTAACATAAAAAAAATGTATGGAAACCTCAATCAAATGGTTGCTAGAGCGGCTCAAAGAATAGTTCTGTTTATATATTTTTCTTCTTCGTAGTTATCCAATTATACAGGGGTCTCATCCCTTGTATAGTACTGCTCTCATACTGGGGTGGCTCAGGTTTACCCGTCTTTTTGATAGGGTTGAGTCAAAGGTAAGACTTATAAACTTTCTGCTCTACTTGACCCTTTATCTATGCGACGTGACGTTGGTGCCCTGTCTCTTTTCTACAGGTACTACAGCGACAAATGCTCGAGGGAACTGTCCACTCGAATACCTCCACCTTTACGTCACCCTCGTTACACAAGGGGTGCACTGTCTGCACATAAATTTTGTGTAGACATGGGCAACTCCAGGCTTGTTCGCTGTGGTGCCTCCTTCTTTCCTGCCATCTCTGTTCTGTGGAATTCTCTCCCATCTTCTGAGTTTCCTGCTGAATTTAATCTCAATTCTTTTAAGGCCCGCGTCTGTGCTCACCTGCGAAATTTGCGTTAGGTGGGGCTTGTGGGTTGTTTTATCTCTTCTATTGTTCTAGCACCCCCTCCTTGAATAGGGCTTTGCCCGTGAGCGGTGACGTGCAATATATATATATATATATATATATATATATATATATATATATATATATATATATATATATATATATATATATATATATATATATATATATATATATATATATATATATATATTATATATATATATTATATATATATATATATATATATATATATATATATATATATATATATAATATATATATATATATATAATATATATATAATATATGTGTGTGTGTGTATGTGTGTTGTGTGTGTGTGTGTGTGGTGTGTGTGGTGTTTAAGTGCATAAGTTTGGGAATTTTGTGTGAAAATGTGTTTGTTGTTGTAATAATTCCAATGAAAACATAAAACGGATTTACGTTCAGATCAGCAATGATAATTTTTTTTTTTTTTTTTTTTTTTTTTTTTTTTTTTTTTTTTTTTTTTTTTGTCTTTAGGAAGGAAACGGTAAATGTAGAAAGGATTTTTACGTCATTTTGAAACAGAAGCCCGAGCACCTTTCACAGAGCCAGACAAGACAATAAAATAGAGAAAATAATTTTTTTTTAATTTTCATAATTTTATAATTTATTACAATAATTTTCGTTTTATTTTTTTTGTAGTGAAAATTTAGTTTTGTATATACATC
>SEYY01000282.1:119219-134219 GCA_009176605.1 Armadillidium nasatum
ATATATATATATATATATATATATAATATATATATATATATATATATATATTATATATATATATATATATATATATATATATATATATATATATATATATATATATATATATATATATATATATATATATATATATATATATATATATATATATATATATATATATATATATATATATATATATATATATATATATATATATATATATATATATATATATATATATATATATATATATATATATATATATATATATATATATATATATATATATATATATATATATATATATATATATATATATATATATATATATATATATATATATATATATATATATATATATATATATATATATATATATATATATATATATATATATATATATATATATATATATATATATATATATATATATATATATATATATATATATATATATATATATATATATATATATATATATATATATATATATATATATATATATATATCACATGGTTGTGGAGCAGAATCCTTGTTGATAGTCCTCGAGTTTCATATTTAAATAATTTTGAATAGCAATGTGACTTCAAAATAACTATATATTACTAATATGAGAAAACCAAAATTTTATGGTCAGCGATTATTTTTCAGTCTTGTTTCAATCTTCAATAATTTTATTAAGTTATAATTACTCTTCCAATTTTCAAAAAAAAAATTTATTCTTCTAATTGCTGACCGGTTTCGTCCGCAAACTTCGAACGTCATCAGAGCTTGGATTCTAGAAGATGAATAATTTAATTTAAAATATTTTACGTCGATATTTACTGGTTGCGTGAATGATTGATTGACAGACGGGACATACCAGCGTTTACTACTATCAAAATTTGTAATCTTAACTTTTGACTTAAAATCTTGAAGAAGACGGCTGATGTCCTTTCAGTTATTCACCATCGTGTGCCAATTTTCTTACCCGAGTTTAACTTACGTCGATATTTACTGGTTGTGCGACTGATTGATTGACAGATGGAACAAACCAGCGTTTACTATTATCATTTTAAATTCGGAACACCTCATGTGAAGCCCAAAAAACTAATCATCCAACCCTTCCCACGTCACCACTTTTCTTTTTCAGTGTGCGAAGTGAGAGTTCAGAAGAGCAATGTCCGTTGTAATAGCGATAGTATAGAGAAAGTGATGCAACAATTCGACGGGAAGAAAGAGACTGGAGAGAGTTAGTAAGAGCAGGCGAATTAATGAGACGAAAAGCCCTAGACTTCACCTTTTCGAGAATTGCTGTATGTGTGGAACCACCCCAAATGTGAGAAGCATACTCCATACAGGGGCGAACAACACCCCTATAGAGAGCAAGCAACTGGGGTGGCGTGAAGTAATTCTGAAGGCGCCTCAGAACACCCAACCTCTGAAAAAAATGTGATCCTTCCAAGAAAGATCACGAGGAAAAAAAACTCCAAGAATATTGAGGACAGATGAAGGTTTGAGTTGAGTGTTTTCGAAGAAGACATCATAGTTGTGTGGAAGATTGTGTCGAGTGGAAAGATGGAGGAATTGAGTTTTTGAGACATTGAAAACGACCATGTTTTCTCTGCCCCAATTTGAAATACGAGATAGATCAGAGGTCAGTTTGCTCCAAGGCCAACCTTCTTGAATCTATCAACTGCTGTTGGGAGGGACGTCTTTCAAATTGAAAAGGAGTAATGAAGGGTGGAGTCATCGGCATAAGAGTGTATAGGAGACAAAGTAATAGAGAGAAAGAAGGTCATTGATGAAAATTAGAAAAAGAGTTGGAGAAATGAAAGATCCTTGAGGAACACCTCTATTTATAGATTTATAGGAAGAACGGTGGCCGTCTACAACAGCTGCTATAGAACGACCGGAAAGGAAATTAGAGAGAAGATCACAGAGAGAAGGATAGATTCCGAAAGAAGGAAGTTTGGAAATCAAAGCTTTGTGCCAGACTCTATCGAAAGCTTTCGATATGTCTAGCGCCACAGCGAAAGATTCACCGAAACCCCGAAGAGCGGAGGACCAAGAGTCAGAAAGTAGGGAAAGATCACCAGTAGAACGTTCTTTACGAAAGCCATACTGGCGATCAGAGATAAGATTGGAAGAACTGTGATGTTTCCAAATCTTCCTGTTAAGGATAGATTCGAAAACTTTAGAAAGAAACGGAGGTTAAAGAAATAGGACGATAGTTAGAGGGCTGAGAGGGGTCCCCCTTCTTTGGCAAAGGTTGAATGAGCGCACGTTTCCAGCAAGAAGGGAAGGTTGAAGTAGAAAGGCAAAGACGAAATAGTTTACCAAGGCAGGGTGCAAGCTCGTAAGCTCAAGTTTTGAGAACCGCAAGAGGAATACCATCAGGACCATACCTTTTTTGTGTTAAGCTCAGAGAGAGCAGAAATGACATCTTTAGAAGAAATTACAAAGTTAGGCATAAATGAGTTGGAGGGGGTTGAAGGAGGAGGAATAGCTCCGGAATCGTCTAAGGTAGAGTTAGAGGCAAAAGTAACAGCAAAGAGTTCAGCTTTAGCAGAAGGTAAAATGGCAGTTGTGCCATCAGAAGAGACTAGAGGAGGGAAAGAGGAAGAAGCAAAGTTAGAGTTAACATTTTTTGCAAAATGCCAGAAAGGTCGAGAGGAAGAAGAGCCGGAAAGATTATAGCATTTGCGGAGGAGTTGGTGGCCTCCGGTGATGGGGTTTGTGCCACCAGGACTTTACAGCAGATCCTGATTTAAATAATAATAATAATAATAATAATAATAATAATAATAATAATAATAATAATAATAATAATAATAGTAATAATGATTAATAATAATAATAATAATAATAATAATAATAATAATAATAATAATAATAATAATAATAAATATATAATTCAAATAATAATAATAATAATAATGATAATAATGAAAATTATTGTAATAATAATAATTATAATATCATTATTATTATTATTATTATTATTATTATTATTATTATTATTATTATTATTTTAGTTTTCAGAAGATTTTTTCTTTTTTATCATGTTCTTCTATTTGCTGACCGGTTTCGTCCGCCAACTTCGGATATCATCAGAGCTTGGGTTCTAGAAGATGAATGATTAATTTTACGCGACTGATTGATTGAGAGATGGAACGTACCAGCGTTTACACCTACCATTCTAAATTCGAAGTTCCTCATGTGAAACTCAAAAACTAAATACTTTACTTTATTAATAATTTTTCAAAATTTACAACAATAATTAACTTTTAAAATTAATCTTTCATCTTCTAGAACCCAAGCTCTAATGATGTCTGAAGTTGGAGGACGAAACCGGTCAGCAAATAGAAGAACGTGATAAAAAAGAAAAAATCTTTTGAAAATTGGAAGCGAAATTTCAACTATTAAAAAAAATAAAAAAAAAAAAAAAAAAATTATAAATTTTATTTTTAAATTTATAATAATAATAATAATTATAATAATATAATAATAATAATTAATAATTATAATAATATAATAATAATAATAATAATAATAATAATAATATATAAATAATAATAATAATAATAATAATAATAATAATAATAATAATAATAATAATAATAATAATATAATAATAAAATAATAATAATAATAATAATAATAATAATAATAATAATAATAAATAATAATAATAATAATAATAATAATAATAATAATAATAATAATAATAATAATAATAATAATAATAATAATAATAATAATAATAATAATAATAATAATAATATGGAAGTTTTATCCAGCTTGTTATAAGCTATTAAAATAATAATAATAATAAAAATAATAAAAATAATGATAATTATTTTAACTAAGAGTATAAATTGCAAGGAAATTAATTGTTATACCTGTATTACGCACTTTTTTCACAAGTGTACTGTAAAATCATAATTCTTCATTCTTTTTCAATTAAGCTTCTGGTTAGTTGTGTGTTCAACTTCGGTGAAATAACTCGCTTCGAAGAGACACTCTCTTCTGACTTAAGTTCTAAGGTACAATTAAATTATCTTATATATATATATATATATATATTATATATATATATATATATATATATATATATTATATATATATATATATATATATATATATATATATATATATATATATATATATATATATATATATATATATATATATATAATTATATATATATATATATATAATATATATATATATATAATATATATCTAAACCAACTCAACTCTCACCCCCCCCCCCTTGTGCCAAACAGAATCTGTATTAATCGGCATTCTCTTGTTTAAATATAATTGCGTGCTGTTTATATATAATTCATTGTGAAACTAAAGCTTTGTTATAACCCTTTGACGATACTACTTGTTAGTTAATTAGTTGAGCCTTGTTAAGATAACAATGTAAATAAGTGCAATAATGATGCTGTATAAAGCACGCAGTTAAACCGACCAATGAGAGGAGAGCCCTCTGGTTGATTGAATGTCTTTCGAAAAGCGCGAATAGGAAACTCAGTTTAGCGTACGATAGAGTCGCCACAGGACTTCTGTGGCGCGAGCTAAACACCAAAACCATAATTAATTAATATTTTATTAATAGTGAATATAAGAAACAATAGATCTCACAAAGGATTAGAAAAAGGGAACGGAGAGTTACGGTGCTTTGTATTAAATTAGATAAACAAAAGATCCTTCCATTTTTTTGTTGTTTTGTAACTAGATTTAAGGAAATAAAGTTTAAAATAAAAACAAAGCTTTTAGTAACGATTTCTCCTTGATATACCAAGCAAATTGTATTGCATTTGTAATATATATATATATATATATATATATATTATATTATATATATATATATATATATATATATATATATATATTTCACGTTTAAAATATGATAATAGTTTATAGATTTTTATGTCTGTACATGTACAGGATACCCTAGAATTTTTATTTTATGTTCCGGAATTAACTTCCAATTTTGGTAAAATTTTCAAAACAAATTCTTCTTACATGATTCTTACATAATTATGATTACAAAAAAGAAGAAGAGAGATTTACAAATCTTACGACAGAACTTTATGCTCACTCTGTTTTCCTGGAAATTTTAAATCTATTCTTTGCCTTACGAAAAAACATTTTGAAGAATTTCGGGAGTTATATTTCATTCTTTAAGCTCAGTTAAATTATTGATCTTTGTTTTGCTAAAACCGCATGCAAAATCCTGGGAAGTTAAATCTGGAGAACACGGAGGACAAGATCTCCACGTCTAATCCATCGATTTGAAAAGCTTCTGCTGAGGTATTCTCGAACAATTAGAATCATAATGGCATGGTACTACATCCTATTGAAACACATCACTATCAACAATTTTCCCATCAACAAGCTGTGGTTCCAAAAACGGCTAAAGCTTATCAAGGTAGATGGTACCTGTTACAGACGCCCTGTACATACAAAATAAAAATATTTACACTTCTAGCACATTTTTAAATAAGATAAACATGTCTTTTAAAAAAGTTTCCGATTTCACTGAAATACTCACTTAATTTTCGGACACCCTCTATACTATACCTCATCTGGTGGACAAAGGACAGAAGCATTCTAATTTCCATCAAAGTTGGAAAAATGTCAGAATCCTAATCATATTAAATTGTCTCGATACACGGCATTTGAAGGAGTCCAAGTCAAAGGAAGTAGGGAAAATTGAAAATAAAAGAGTGTGTTACAGACTTTACCAGTAGAATAAATGTAAGACTGAGCATAGAAAGGAGTGTCTTACGACCCCTTCTAAATGGAGGAGGTATGTGACTAGAGAGTTCAGAAGATGGGATCACTTCAAAAATTGTCATATCAAATCGTTGGAACAAGTGGCAAAAAAATGTAAGAAGAAATTTTTTTCAGTTATTTCTTATCAGAAAATAAATCGGTGAAGAGCTTTGTTATGATTAACATGTCTTTTCTCTAGAAAAAAATATTACTGGGACATTTTTGCCACTTGTTCCAATGATTCGTAAGGACAATTTTTTTGGGGTGTAAAGACAGTGTGACGCAACAATTTCACAGCCAAAAAGAAGCTACAGAGAGTTATGAGAGCAAAAGAATTGATAAGATGAAAAGGAAAATAATCCACATTTTCAAGGAGAGCCGTGTGAATGGAATTACAACAGATGTACGATACATATTCCTCCAAATGCGAGCAACACCCCTACAAAGATCAAGCAGCTGGCGTGGCATGAATAAATTTACAATGCCACCCAAAAGGCCCAACCTTTTAGAAGATTTTTTGGAAGGGGAAGTAATGTGAACCTTCCTAGAATGATTAAGAGAAAAAGAAACACCGAGAATATTTAAAACAGATGAAGGTTTGAGTTGTGTTTTCAAAGATATTATAGTTGTGTGGAAGGTTATGTCGAGTAGAAAAATGGAGGAGTTGAGTTTTTGATGTCTTTAAAAGGACCATGTATTCTCTTCCCCATTTAGAAATGCTAGAAGGATCTGAGATTAGCTGCTACTAGTTTCAATTAATTGACATTTAATTCAGAAGGGCTCGAGCGACATGCCTTTCTGCACAGTCTCATCCTTTCTCTGCCAGCCCTTAAACCCCATCCTTAACTCCTATACTCAATATTACATTTACTTTACTGGTAAAGTTTGGAACACATTAACTTTATCTATATATCAATATTAAAAGGCATGTTGAATTTTCCCAAATTTAATTGAGAAGGGCTACGATATATTTTATTCTAAATATTTTTATATTTCAATATAATTGGTGTATCATACTAGATGTAATATTTATATAATATGGTTTAATATTTAATATTTTCATATATAATTTTAATAGAATTGATATAAAATATATATAATTTTATATATTGTTGAAATATTTATAAATTCGTTGATATTAAAACTACGAATTTTATTTACTTTAATAAAAGATTAATAAATTAAAATTTAAATTTGTTTTCATATTTATTAAATTCTTTCAGATGTTGAAAATAATTATTGTATTCATTTTTGCTGGTATTTTTTGCCTCAATTTGGCAAATGCTGGTGGTATTTGTAAGTATAATGTTCATTTTCTGAAAGATAAGTACTTAATCTATTAATTATAATAATCTTATATAAAAAATAAAACTTTCTTCTATTTATAAAGCCAAAGAATTATGTGTGAAAAAGGGCGGAAAGTATTGTCCAGGTCAAAAAGTTAAGGAGTGTTACCTTTTCTTAAAAGAAGAAGTTTCTTCATGGCAAGATGCTGTTGATTTATGTGATAAATATGGAGCGGAATTACCTTACGTCAGCATGACAGATTATGATAACTTGTTAAAATGTAAGTGAACAAAATTTAGTTGTTCCTTCTGTACGAAGTTCAATATGTTACTTAGCAATGCTTTTTTTTTTCTGTGAATATATCATAATATTTTTCAATTTATTCTAATAAAACCTAAAACTATTTTGAAAGTTCTTTGAAATTTTATCAACTTCCATCGCATTGCTATCAATACTTCAGAAAATTTCAAATAATAATATGAGTAATTATAAAAGGTTAATTTTTTTTTCAAGGTACGAAAATTCCTTGGAATTATCCCATGACCGTGTTTGCAAGGAATCCTCTTTCAACGGACGACAAGTGTTTGGCTTGTACGGCAACAAGTGTAACCGAATTTACAACATCTAGTCGTTGCTCTATTGAGGGTAAAGCCAAGGTTATCTGTGAAATTCCTTTGTAACTACTTAAAAAATTGAAAACTACAAAATATTAGATATGTATTTACAAATAATGGGAATATTTATTATTATTATTATTATCATTATTATTATTATTATTATTATTATTATTATTATTATTATTATTATTATTATTATTATTATTATTATTATATTATTATTATTATTATTATTATTATTATTATATTTATATTATTATTATTATTATTATTATTATTATTATTATTATTATTATTATTATTATTATTATTATTATTATCATTATTATTAATAAAATAAAGAATAGTAACATATTGTCTCTTAAGTTTTTCAATCTAATTTTTTATTCATGTACCAATCACACTAACACAATTATATATAATATATATATATATATATATATATATATATATATATATATATATATATATATATATATGTTAAAATATGTGTGTGTGTTGTGTGTGTGTGTGGTGTGTGGTGTATATGTTTATGTGTATGTGTGTGTGTGTCTTGGCAGAAAACATATTTTAATCACTTAATGACTCGGATCTGGATGAAAATTTTCAAAACATTATCCAAAATATTTTTAAATAGATTAATTAATACATCAAAAGTACATTTAAAATTAATTGAGGTAAGTACATATATTTAAAAAAATAAAATATAATATATATATATAATATATATATATATATATATATATATATATATATATATATATATATATATATATATATATATATATATATATATATATATTATATATATAATATAATTACTTTAATAATAAAGAGGAAAAATTAACACTAAGGTGTACGAAGTATATTCAACTGAAAATACGAACAACGAAGTTTCTGACTTCGACTTGTAATATTTCTGAAAGTTTTTTAATATTAATGTAGATACATTGCAGGAGAGCATTTTTTTTTAATACTATCCTAACTTTATTTTTTCTTACCTTAACCTACTGTACACTAACCTAACCTAGAGTTGGTTGAGATATATTTAATTGTAATACATACGATTCCGAGAAAGAAATAGTACAATATTGTAGATAAATTTGTCCTGAGAATGGTATGAAAAAGACAAATTTCAAACAGGACAAACATCTGGGAGGTGAAATAGTTTATTTATTTTAAACGACCCGATACGATATTCTTAGAATTTACTGATATTAATACCAATTTTTCCTTATCTTTTTCTGAGTTCATGAAGATTGAAACAAGAGTGAAAAATAATTGCTTACTATAAAAATTTGGTTTCCTCATATCAGTAATATCTAGTTATTTTGAAGTCACATTGCTATAAAAAATTATTGAAATATGAAACTCGAGGTCTATCAACAAGGATTCTACCCCACAAGCATATGATATATATATATATATATATATATATTATATATATATATATATATTATATAAATATATAGAGTGGATACTAATTATACCGACAAACCCTGGAATCTTATTAAAAAAGCTTTGCTGTACAAATCATGTTTAATGCACTGTCTGGAAATGCACGGTTCAAGAAATAAAGTCTCCACACTCCCAGATGTTGAGGTAGATACTAAACATACTGAAATACTTGAATATTTTAGTATGATTTATTAATTGCAAACAAAAAAAAATCATAGATAGTAAAACATCCCAGTGCAAATCACAGTAGGTGTTCAAAATGTGACCCTTCTGACGCAATGCAGTCTTATATACGTCTTGTCATAGAGTACGTTCAATACTTTCCGATGAGACACACCGTGAACCCTGTCGGTCTTTCGTAAAGTTCCGGAGAATAGCATCCTCACTCGCATATTTACGCACAACACGAGCCGTCCACTGTGAACTGTGAGGGGGCCGTATCAGGTATCCGCTTTCGACCTACGCTTCGAATGATAACTGTGAAGGTCGCGTGATGGGGTTGTCATCTATTAGAATACGGAGACCGATACATTCTTGCTGCTTCACGACCGTTCTCGTTCACAGGCTCATATTAAGTCTATAACATACTATTGTCACTAACTTAATACAGGTATACTGTAATACGTACACCTTATACTCGCTTGTTCTATTATTGTTGGGAAAATACCACCGTATCCTCTGTGCTAAATGAACTGCTGTTCTGACAAACGCATCATAATTTTCAGCTGTAACTACACACACACACACACACAAACACACACATATATATAATATATATATATATATATATATATATATATATATATATATATATATATATATATATATATATATATATATATATATATATATATATATATATTATATATATATTATATATATATATATATATATATATATATATATATATATATATATATTATATATATATTATATATATATATATATATATATATATATAAATATATTATATATATATATATATATATATATAATATATCTCTATGGATAACTTTATTTGCTGATAATAGGGCCATACAACCAAAATCACCGTATTTCACATTAAGTCTTCCTATTCATACATAAACATATACACACATATCGAAATTGAATACTTTACTGTCTGTGTATGAGTTTGTTAATAATAATAACTAATAGAATAAGGAGAAAAAGAATAGGACGAAGACAGTAAGAAAAGTTGTGAAAAGAAGAGAATAAAAGACAGTAAATATGTTTGAGTGCTTGTGCGTTTGGGTGTGCGCTTGTGCGTTTGAGTGTGCTCTTGTGTGTTTGTGTTTGAGAGAGATGAATAAGAAGCTAAGTTGAATAAGAACTTAGACTTAGATGCGAGACGGTCATAATAATACGAGAAAATACGTGATACTCATAATAATTACAAGAAAAAGAAAAATAAGAACAAACTTCATTAAGAAAAAAAGGCCGAAGACGAAGAATGAGCATAATCAAGGTTGAAAGGACAAGAATACGAAACAGATCATTGCTTGGACGTCGAACGAGATTGCTCCGAGGAAGTACACAAACGTAAGAGCTTCAAACTATTAAACGTCTTCACAGCTTTTTGGAAGTGCTTCAAAGTTTTTACCGTTTATTAATATCGAAATATAATTTACAAATAATGAAATAATAAATAATAATAATAATAATAATAATAATAATAATAATATATAATAATAGATAATAATAAAATAATAATAATAATAATAATAATAAAAATAATGATAATAAATAATATAATATATTAATAATAATATAATAATAATAATATAATAAATAAATAAAATAATAAATAATAATATATAATAATAATAATAATAATAATAATAATAATAATAATAATAATAATAATAATAATAATAATAATAATAATAATAATAATAATAATAATAATAATAATAATAATAATAATAATAATAATAATAATATATAATAATAATATAATTAAAAAAAATAAGAAATAAATTGCTACATTCATCAGCATAAACACTTGTTTAATTTTGCTCTTTATTCTTCCTGATTTAGTGTCGCAGGTTTGTTTTATCTGATTTAGATTTTTCACTGCGTAGAGACGCCCTTTTCTGATCTAAGTAGTAAATTAAATATATTATATCAACTTAGTTCTAAGGTAATATTTCCAATATTGTGTATAATATATATTATATATATATATATATATATATATATATATATATATATAATATATATATATATATTTATTATTTTTTTATTTTATACTCAGCACCATATCCCGCATGATGAAGGGTGGTGTCGGCTGCAGAATGTATTCTATTACAAATATTATATTATATATATATATATATATATATATATATATATATATATATCTATATATATTATATATATATATAAATATATATATATATATATATATATAAAAAAAAAAAAATTTTTTAAAAAAAAATTATATATGAATCAAAATAAAAAAATGATTTTTTTTTTGATTTTTTTAGTCATAAGCCTTTTTATTAGTAAGCTTATTCGTATAATAATAATTAATAAGGAAATATAGTGCATAACTAAATATATATACATCATTAATTAATTAATGAAATTAAATTAATTTTTAAAAAAGTAGAAGCTATTTTAAATTTTTTTAAAATAAAAATGTAAAAAATTCATCTGATAGAAAAAAATTCACTATTTAAATTTTAAATTTTGAAGAAAACCAGTAACTATATAATATTATTTTTTTAAATATTTTATAACTCTGTGTTGCTATATAATTTTTATTATTATATTATTAAGATAAATATTAAAATAAAAATAAAAATATTTTTAGCGTTGGAATTCAGCACTTGAATTTTGAAGAAAAATAAAACCTTAATTTTTATAATTAGGAAATAAATAAATAGACAGTTAGAGATTTGAAAATGTAGGTGAATGTAATCAATTATTTAAAAAAATATTAATTATTTCCTATTAAATTATTAAATAATTATTAAAAAAATTCATCTTGAAAAAAAAAAAAGATTTTGTGGTAGAAAGCTGAATGCTTTCATATCCAATGCTAAAGCTTTTTATTATCATTGGTTCTTTTCTTTTTCATTCACCTCTACAGTACTACATAATTCCACGGAATAAGTTAACTACTATAAAGTTTTTGAATAAATTTATTTTTAGAGATATAAAATAGCTAATATTTACTATTTTTTTTTTTTTATCAAGTGAAATTTGTGATTAATAAAGGTTGTTGCGTCATGGTCTTACTCGATCGTACAGCTTTCAAAAAATAAATAAATTGATAAAAGTTCTAATTGGTTTCAATAATTTAGCAAAATATATCTTGGATATTGATTAATTTTTTCCACTAGCCCAATAAAATTACTAAATTTAAATTAATTTTAATTTATTTTCTTTTTTTAATCTCTCATATGATATTTTGAACTTAAAAATATGAAAACACTCTCGTTATTTAAAAAAAAAAAAAAAAAAAAAAAATTATTTTTTTTTTTTAATTAAAAATACTCATTATTTGTATATTATATATATATATATATATATATATATATATATATATATATATATATATATATATATATATATATATATATATATATATATATTTATATATATATATATATATATATATATATATATATATAGAGAGAGAGAGAGAGAGAGAGAGAGAGAGAGAGAGAGAGAGAGAGAGAGAGAGAGAGAGAGAAAGAGAGAGAGTTAGATAGATAGATAGGTAGGTAGATAGATATAGATAGATAGGTAATTAATAATAATAATAATTATAATTACAACTTGAGGTCTCCGAGTTTTTAGATAAAATTTCTACAAAAGTTTAAATGTTTGTCAATGTCACGAAATAACAAACAAGCATTTCGAACTTATATCTATCTGTCTCTAATTATCTATCTATCTATCTATTTACCTATCTAACTATATATGTATTGAATAATGTTGGTCTTAAAATTCTTGTGTACTATTAAAGTATTTTAATTTTTTAATATGAAAAATATTCAGCTTCCAACAACTCATATTTTCCTAGAAAATTACTCAAATCCTTAAAGATTTTTGAAATCATGGTTCTATGGTGTCATATTTGACTCCTTTTTCACTGTACTTTTACAAAAGTTGGTAAAGCTTTTGATATTTTTGTCAGGTTTTATTATTTTTCTTATTTGTTAAGTAATTTCTCCCAAAAACTGATGAGCTAAAATATTAATTTTAATATATTATGTCGAGACACATGTTATAAGGACAATTACACTAATAGGAAAAAATAATTTATTAACTTAATAAATTAAAACAATAATAAACTTTATTAACTTTGTATTATAGTTAATAAATGATCTATTATTTAGATTTTAAAATTGGATTATGTTTATAAAAAATTTTCAGATGTTTAAATTGTTTCTTGTGTTCATTGTTGCTGGAGTCTTTTCCTCCAATTTGGCAAATGCTGGGGGCATTTGTAAGTATATTATCCATTTTTAAAAAAGAAATAATAAATCCAAAAATTATTATATATTAAATATATATAATATTTTCTACTTATAAAGCCAAAGGAGAATGTGAGAGAAAAGGAGGAAAATATTGCCCTGGTCCAAAGATTAAGGTGTGTTATCTCTTTTTAAAAGAGGAAGTTTCTTCATTTCAAGAAGCTGCTGATTTATGCGATAAATATGATGCAGAATTTCCTGTGATGAGCATCAGAGATTATGTCAACTTCTTAAATTGTAAGTGGGAAAAATTTAGTTGCTCCATTGGTGCGAGGTTCAATATTTTATGTATTTAAATTCTTCTCTTAAAAGTATATAAAAGAGTATATATATACTTCAAATTACTTCAATTATTTCAAACTACATTAAAATACCTTGAAATTTTACGACTTCAGCCACATAGCTTTCAGTATTGCAGAAAATTTCAAATTATATATTTTTTCTTTTTCTTAAAATGGATTATTTTTTTAAAGGTACGAAATTTCCGTGGGAATATCCTTTCAATCTTTTTGAACGGAATCCTCTTCCAACGAAGAACAAGTGTCTGGCTTTTACGGTTGTGGGCGTGGCTGAATATACAGCAATGAATCGTTGCACTATCGAGGGTAAAGCAAAGGTTGTCTGTGAAATTCCTTTATAACTACTTAAAAAAAATTTAAAAAGAATTTGTTTTCTTATCTAGTAGAAAAAATTTTAGTAAAATATTTTTAAAAATAAAATAAATTCAAAATTAAGCATATTTGCATAGCTTAAATTAAAAAGGGATGACAGCAACACCTTGAGTTAAAGAATTTTAATTATTATTATTACTATTATTATTATTATTATTATTATTATTATTATATTATTATTATTATTATTATTATTATTATTATTATTATTATTATTATTATTATTATTATTATTATTATTATTATTATTATTATTATTATTATTATTATTATTAATCCATTGAAATAAAATAAATAAATAGATTCTCTATAATTTTTTCAACCTAATTTTTTTTTTATGTTTTTTTTTTTTGGTATGCACTTACACAAACACACTAATTGTGTATATATTAATTAAGGTTGGCCAAGCCCCGGAATTTTCCTCACCGCACCGCACCGCACCGCACCAGGTCGTCGTGCACCGCACCGCACAGGAAGAATAATAAAAACTCTTTATACATTACAAGACAAAACATGTTTCAACCTTATGATAATAATCTTATTTAATAATAATAATAATAATAATAATAATAATAATAATAATAATAATAATAATAATAATAATAATAATAATAATTATTAATAATAATAATAATAATAATATAATAATATAATATTAATAATAATAATAATAATAATAATAATAATAATAATAATAATAATAATAATAATAATAATAATA
>SEYY01000282.1:154219-156839 GCA_009176605.1 Armadillidium nasatum
TATATATATATATATATATATATATATATATATATATATATATATATATATATATATATATATATATATATATATATATATATATATATATATATATATATATATATATATATATATATATATATATTTAATTGTATTCGAAGGTAATACCTTAGAAATTCTGTGAAATAAAGTGATTTAGTTAATTACTTAGGCGGGAAAAAGAGTCTCTTCGAAATGAGAAACAGACCCTATAAAACACAACTGCAAACTTAATTAAGGAGGAATCATCTTTTATTTTACACTTGCTCAACAGCTGCGTAATATTAAAATTAATTACGTATTATTATGCCCTTTATTAGTAAATTATTATTATTATTATTATTCTATTATTATTACTACTACTATTTATTATTATTATTATTATTATTATTATTATTGTTATTATTATTATTATTATTATTATTATATTATATTATTATTATTATTATTAATTATTATTATTATTATTATTATTATTATTATTATTATTATATTTTAATTATTATTATTATTATTATTATTATTATTATTATTATTATTATTATTATTATTATTATTATTATTATTATTATTATTATTATTATTATTATTATTATTATTATTATTATAATTATTATTATTATTATTATTATTATTATTATTATTATTATTATTATTATTATTATTATTATTATTATTATATTATTATTATTATTATTATTGTTGTTGCCATTATTACTATTATTATTGTTGCCATTATTATTAAAATCAGATATTCAACAGTATTCACTAATATTATTTTTTTATTATTCTTTCAATTATTATTATTATTATTATGATTATTATTATTATTATTATTATTTCTATTATTATTTTTACTCATTAATATTATTGGTATTATAATTATTATATTCAAAATTCCGAAAATTTTTCATTATAATTATCAATAATCAATTTTGTGATGTGGTAGTATTTTATTATCACTGCTTTTATCCTTATTATATTTTCTTTTAAAATGTAATTATTATTATCCTATCTATAAATATTCACTGAATAATATCTGAATAATAATCTGAATAATCATGATGGTTGCAATTATTATTATTATATTATTATTATTATTATTATTATTATTATTATTATTATTATTATTATTATTATTATTATTATATTTTTTTTTTTTATTTTTTATTATTATTATTATTTTATTATTATTATTATTATTATTATTATTATTATTATTATTATTATTATTATTATTATTATTATTATTATTATTATTATTATTATTATTATTATTATCATTATTAAATTGTTATTTTTGTCATCGGTATCATAATTATAATTATTATTATTCTTATTATTATCCTATTATTACTATTATTATTGTTATTAAAATGTGTTGTTGTTATTATTATTACTAGCATATTGTAGAAAATGATATCATAACTAAAAAATTTTTGCTATTGTTACTAGCATAAACAGAACTATCATTAATAGTAATATAGACCCTTGTTACTTTAGCCAGTTTAACTTATTATACCTTATTGAATTTTTAAATGAATATATATATATATATATATATATATATATATATATATATATATATATATATATATTATATATATATATATATATATATATATATATATATATATGTGTGTGTGTGTGTGTGTGTGGTGTATGTGGTGTGTATTAAACATTGGGGCTCAAAGGATAACCACAGTGTTTTCTCCTAGCAGCCCCTTTTCAAGAGAACTGTTAGATTATTATTATTTATTATTATTAATTATTATTAATTATTATTATTATTATTATTATTATTATTATTATTATTATTATTATATTATTATTATTATATATATTATTATTATTATATTATTATTATTATTATTATTATTATTATTTATTACTTATTATTATTATTATTATTAATTTAATGTAATTTAAATTTTATATTAATAAAGCTGGTGATATTATTATTATTATTATTATTATTTATTATTTCAGAAATTAGACCGTAAGTATCTTGTCAGAATGTTTATTAACTAGTAGTAAGTCTATAAGAAGGGTTAATTATTAATTGATATTATTAATATTACTAACTCCATTTGTATTATTGATATTGTTATTATTATATTTATCATTATCATTGTTACATTTATTATTATTATCGTAACTATTACTACCAGTATTATTATTATCATTATTATTATTGATGTCATTTTTACTATTATTATTATTATTATTATTATTATTATATTATTATTATTATTATTATATTATTATTAAAATCAAATATTCTACAGTATTCACTAATATTATTTTTTTTTTATTCTTGCAATTATGATTATTATTATTCTTATTAATTCATATTATATTATTATTTTCTATTATTATTATGGTCTTTAACATTATTAGTATTATAATTATTGATATTCTTATTACTGAAAATTATCAATAATCAATGGTGTGATGTAGTAGTATTTTACTATCACTGCTTTTATCCTTATTATAGTACTTTCATTTAATATGTAATTATTATTAACATAACTAGAAATATACATAATCTGAATAATAATGATGGTGGTGATTATTATTACTGCTACTTTTATTATTA
>SEYY01000283.1:0-10000 GCA_009176605.1 Armadillidium nasatum
TTACAAAAATCTTTATTCTCCATACATACTATGAACTATCCTAATGATAAAGGTGTATATAATGTGTAAAAAAAAAATTCCGCCAGTTCTTAAGGAAATGACTGGATCATTTAAGTAGTCCCAACTAAAAGAAGAACCGTCACCTGGAATGAAGTGGTTAGTAAGGTGTGTAAAGAGTTTTACCTAAAATTTAAGAATAATCTTATCTTTTAAATGTAAGGATCACTTTCAATCCTTTTCGCTTTGTAGGCTTCTAATTTATTTCTAATTTACTGAGTTCCTCTGTATGATTATGCTCACCAATTTCCCCAATACTTTGACACAAAAATAAGTATGTGAAAAACTCCAAAATGAAACCCTATATCAAGAAACAAACATAACAATTAATAAAAAAAAATTTTTATTATTATTATTATATTATTATTAAATATATATATATTTATTTCAATTTCCACATTACGTTAGTTTCGCTTTACCTTACCTTATGAGTGGAGAATGTCTCCAAAAGGGTTATAAGAACGTTCACTTTGTATGGAAGTCGTCCTATCACAAGTTTCACACTGTCAACAATATATTATTACATAAATATCAAGTTTTATTATTTTTTATTTTTTTATTTTTTATTTTTAATTTCAAAAATTTTTTTCATATTTTTTATTTTTTTTTTTTTTTTTTTTTTTTTTTTTTTTTATGAAAATTTAATTTTGTTATTTTTTTTTAAAAATACCATTTTATTAAAATATCCTTTATAATTTTTATAATACTAAAAAAAAACTTTTTATATTTTTCCAATACCTCCATTGGTCAGGACTTTGGGGATACTTTTTATTACAATATTTTTCGAAATACTCCAGGAATTTGTGTAAGTCCTGTTCTTTCTCATAGCTGTAAACTTTTGGTTCTAATATCTTTGGTTTCTGGGAGTTATTTATTAATATGGTCAGCAAGGACACAGTCTGGGTCAATAACGACATTTGTTGCTGAATTATATCGAACTGACTTGCTGTAAACATATCATTTCTGTGATTTACTGTTACTGGTGGTAAGAATGGTTGAAATGGTATAGAATGGCTTACAGTCACTGGGGTTGTCGGAGTTTGTGTAAAAATCATTCCAGTAGTAGTGGTGGTAGTGACTACATGATCTGCAGACATGATAGAGGATATCAAAGGAGTGGTGCTCACATTAGTGCTGGATGTCATTAATTGGTTCTCAAAATGCAACAAAAAGGCATTTTCAGGATTACCAATTTGTTCTGTGGATGTAACTTGTACCATTTCTGCAGTGTCTTCTTTTTTTTGTGAAGTTATTAGTTTTCCCTTCAGCTAGTGGGTTTATTCCAGCATTAACTTTTGCCTCATCAAGTTTTTTATTTAAGACCTCCATCTGGTTAGATTAAACTACCCATAATGTTCTTTACAGCATCAGCTGAAATCATTCCTTCGGGACTCTCACTTGGAGTTATCAATGACTGCTCCATTCTACTTTGTCACCCACTCTCTATAAGATCTAAATACTCCTCTATAGCCATATCGGGAATAGAACTTGCCATCTTTTCCTTTTTCTGAAAAAGAACTGATTATTTCTGAAAAGAAATCTTAATATATATATTTACATAAATATACTTACTAACTTAAGGATTAGAATGTCTTATAAACCAGGATTTCATTTATCCCTGCATAGATATATGCATATAAATATACATATATCTATACACGTAAACTTAAGGACTTGGCAAAGTTTAACCCAGAATTATTTTTTCATAGATACATGTATACAAACATACACATAAATACTTGAATACGAAATTTTGCTTATCTTCTTTTCTTAGAGGATATCTTTCACAAGACTACAGCTGCAAAGAAAAATAATATGCAAACGCATACACCAGTGCCCCAGAATGGCCGGCACACCAGTATATACGATTAGTGTGGGTTAATATTTCCAACTTACGGCTCAATAGTCTACAGAAAAATGGAGAAACCCAATCCAACTGTCGTGGTTCCACACTTATTCAACTTCTATTCACAATCACACCCCTCACCTACTCGAACAATCAAGTCCCTGTTCGGGCGCCAATTTAATTTGTGTATGTTGGGGGGAGAAAGGGCCTTGGACAACCACCAAGGTCAGGGGATGTAAATTGTGTATTTGTCTGCATATAATTGACGCTCAACTCAAGGACTACACTTACCCTACTTGTATTCTAACTACAACATACAAAAGCAAACAATAAATGGGCACTTACATTTTGAGGGTATATTGGATATCAAAATCCTTTGCCCTTCAAAAATACACAAAGCACTCTCAGCAGTTGAGGTGGAACTGATGAACAATCAGGATCAAAAGAGACTTGATTGACTCACAAGAGAGGAGGTGAACACCTAATTTTTCATCCTTGAACCACGACTTAAAAAAAATATTTGGGAGATACTCACACTTAGATCTTCAGAACACAGGTAATTTAAGCAAGCAGTCCATATAAAGTATTTATTATGATTACTTAATGATAATTTATATAATTAATTTGAACTTTTACAATATTACTATAATAACCCACCCTCAATCCATAATCCTAATTTTAAGGGACAACCACAACCCAAGCCCCGGACCCTGATACAAGAAGGACTAAGACTACAGGAAGTGGAAGTGGTTAGTAAATGTAAAGTTCTAAGAAGAGAACCTACAAGGGAATAATTATTGCTTAGCTTAGTTCTTAAAATCTTGGAGGCTCGGTTATGAAATCCGACCTGGAACTTCACTTTCACTTTTTAATGAATTTTGTATAATATTTATGAGTTTGAACCAATATGTAAACACACAGTGGAGGATGGTATGAGCATCAACATCAGTTGCAGAAGGGATACCTCTTGATATCACGCAAGATAGAATCAATACCAGAAAAAAAAACCCTATTTTATAAAGGAATTTAACAATTAGTGCATTGTTTTACATTATATTAACCTTTAGTTTATATTATTATATTTTCACCTTTATTTTTACTTAAGAAATTTTTAGTACCTTGTGAAACAATAAGAACGTCTATAGCTTCTTATTGCGAAGGGTTGTAAATTGTTTTTCACACAATGTTTTATCCTCTACACTCTGTATGCTCTATTAAGAATAACAAATTTAGTTTTACATATATATATATATACACTTCCTATCACCTAATTTTTACTTTAACATTAAATTTAATACCTTTTTCTAGTTTTCTTTTTTTTTTTAATTTAAAGTAGTTTGAGTCATGAAAGTCTCCGATCGTCTACTTCTACTAAAATTTCTGTAATAATTAATACTTTAATTATATCATTTCACTAGTACATTCATTTTAAGTTTGTTTTATATCTACAAGTTTTACTTATCTTTATATAGTTTTAAATACATTATTTTACTATACCTTTTTTTTTACAGGTATTACGTATTATGAGATCTTCATGAGAGGTTATTCTCTGAGTTGCGTAAAGTTAAGAACAATTCCTCACAATAGGAATTTTTCTTATTTATGGAATTATATTTATAATTATAATTTATTATTATTCTCTCAATTTCTGAAAAATACTAATATGTAGTTATATTCCAAATCATAAATATTTTGACTATACAAACAAAAATATAATTTTATCTATCTACATCAGACAAGATGAGGAGGCGAAAGCTCGAACGCTTTCCCACTCACTCTTTTCTATAACTTCCCCTTTCAACGTGTGAATAGCCGATTACCGATTAATCGGTAATATGGTCGATTAGGCCGATTACCGATTATCTGCCGATTAATCAGTGCATCCTTTATATATATATATATATATATATATATATATATATATATATATATATATATATATATATATATATATATATATATATATATATACGGTATATATATATATATATATATAAGACCGCTATTGAAAGTGAAATATTCAGATTTAAAAAAAAAATAGTTTTATTAATTTTTTTTTAAATTGAGATGGCTCAAGAACTAAAACTGACTGATGAAAAATGGGATTCTTTTCTAAATTCAGCATGCATAATAAATAGCATCATTGAGAAACTCTAAACTTCTTAAAAAAATTTTCAAATGTAGACCAGTGTAATTGATATTATTAAAAAAATATTTTTCTTGGGTTCATTTCAAATTTATCAACTACTGTTGAATAAAGTAATAATTGTCAAACACGAAATTTTCCGTGTACACATTATAGCCAGTGCATTTAACCTGTCTTCTTCCATAGTGCTTCATAACCAAATCTTGATCCTTCGCAGAGTACTCAAAGAGCACTCTGCTGTACATGAGTATATCAACAGAGCCATTTTCATCGTAGGAAAGAAGGGTTCAGTCTCCTTTAAGACTTGGGAGATGAAAAAATCATTTAGTTTTTCACTACTCAGTTTCTTTTCCTTCCAAATTTTGTACCAAAGTTCCAGCTCTGCTTCTAGGCTATCTAAATGGTTAAAGCTGTAAAATGAAGATACCTTTTCCTTTAATACATCAATTGTTATGAATAACATGTAGAAAGGATGTAAATATGTCAATGCAAAGGCAGGTGTATTTTCAGTTGAAAATCGTAATTCTAAAGAAGATGTTATATAGAATCCAGATACGGAATTATTAAGGATCTTCAGAACTCTGTAGGATTTGTTGCTGCTGAACTGCTGCCTACCATTGTATATTTAGATCTAATCCCCATTGCTCTGCGATTCAATTAGCTTCTTTTAACATTTCACCGGTGATTTTGTCTTCATCCTTACAATGATGCCAAACCATTCCACAATGTGTTGAATGTGCTTCAAGATTTTAATGATATCCAAGGTCTTGGAATGGAAAGCATTCACAACTGGCTATAAAACCATATCCATGAAGAATGACAACTTACATGCCACTGAATGCATTTGAAAGGAGCTCTTCTTTGTGACAGCATTTGCATTTCAGAATCCTGTGAGATAACACTCTTCACTGTTTCTCATAATGATTTATTTCTATTCAGTAGCACACACTGCCTTCTGTTCTTTAACCACTCTTTAATCCAATTGTGCACCACTCCACCTATACCACCTTTAACAACTTTTCCATCAGCTTTCAAAAGCCTTGCTAAAGTCTAAATACATAACATCAACTGGATTATCCCTGTCTACACATTCAGTAATATATTCCATAAATTCTAGAAGGCTAGTCCAACATAATCTACCCTTTCTGAAACCATGCCTAGAGTTATACAGTATCATGTTATCATCCAAATGTTTCTATATATGTCGTTTTCAGTAACTTTCATAAGCTTTTACAACCAGAGATGTTATGTTAACTGGCCTATAGTTTCCTAGATCTTCTTTACTACCTTTCTTATAAATGGACACCACATATGCCATTTTCCAGTCCTCTGGTACCTCTAAAAAAACAATAGATTATTTAAAAATCAAGTACAATGTCTTTGCAATACTGCTACTCCCATACTTTAAAATTTACCATATACACTATTGGGGTCCAATTGTCTTATTTGGGTCAATGTTCTAGTAAAGATTTAATTTCATTTAACTCAATTTCAGTTGTGTACACTAGGTTGTTCCAACTTTTAAAAGTTCATGGAATTTAATTGCTCATGTCATGCCAAAGGTAGGTAAGGTTGAAATACTTCCTGTGTTAATTTTGAATAAATTGAACAATATTTAGGGGTCCTGACATTTGATGCCTTTTTAAAATATTTTTTAAATGATGATCTGAGTTGTGAAACTCACTTTGTAAAAATAGAATTTTTTTCTAATGAAATTTATTTTCCATTATAAATAAATAATATTTTTATTTCAGAATTGGTGTCACATTGTGCAAGTAAAAAAAATATCAATAAAGGATAAGGTATTATAAGAAATTTTTACAAAGATTAATATATCTACAAAGGACAAATTTAATATTATTCCAATAGCAATAACAAGATCAGACACCAGTTTGACTTCTTGAGAAATCTCCAGTATCAGTGCCCTCAAAATCTTGATTACCAAGTAAAATGGATGTGTACTTTTCTTTTACCATCATTATGTTTTGAAAAAGACTGACTCATAGTCTGCAAATGCTATAATAACATCAGTATTAAAAATTTAGAACAGGGTTAATTTGAACTTTACAACAACCCATATTCATGCCTCCCCTAAGCTGAAACATTTGGTCAAAGGTCTCAAAATCTCCAAAAGAATAAGACAATGATAGGGGCAATGATATGCAGAGACATGGCTGATTTGGAGAATATCTTTGACATAGCTCGAAGGGACGTGCTAGACCAGTGAAATATTCCTATTGAAGAACTTTCTAATATTACAAAAAGATCCAAAATGTGGCTACATGGGAGGTTAAGATAAAAAAATTTAACAACAAAAAGAAAAAGCGAAGATAGGAAAGTACCTCTTGAGCAGGCCTATTGATGGCAAGCTGAATAACCTTGTGTTGTTGTTTTTTTTTGTTTTTTTTTACACATCACCACCACTCACAGGCAAAACTTTATTCAAGGAGGGGGTGTCATAAGAATAAAAATAAAGTAAAAGAGTACAAAAAAAAAACAAAAAACACCCCTTCAAAAAAATGACTTATGAAGGGCCAAGTACATTGCCTAATAATAGTGATGAAGAATCTGTTGGTTGTGAACTAAATTCTTCAAAAGGGACAAATCAAATGGTTGATTTAGACCTAGCAGCAACTTGGGATCACAAAGTCCTTTCAATCCAGCAGGCAAAAGTAACCTTCACTGCCACAGCAAAATCACTAGGTCTTTGTGCTTATAATGTACCATCTAAGAGCACAATTCACTGTTTTCAACAAAAGACCTGAGCCACTATTAATAAGAATATCAGGGAGCTTCTGGCAAGATTGTTGATACATTGAGACACAAAGATATTAACAGACATTAGACAACTGGACAAAATAGTTAAGAATGATTACAGTTTTAGTGGTAGGTGAGGGTGTGGAAGAGTTATTGGGAGTACCAGAAATATTAGATAGTACAGGGAATCAAATGGCAAAAGTAGTTCATCATATGTTAACTACAATTGGGATAGAAAATAAAATTATTGGTATGATATTTGACACCACAGCATCAAATACAGGAATTGTCCAAGGTACGTGTGTGCAGCTGGAATCAGCACTAGGAAGATCTCTTTTATGGTTTCCTTGCCATCATCACATCCTTAAAGTGGTTTTCAAGCTTGTCTTTATTGAGTGTATGGGAGGTCCTGAAATTTCACTTTTTAAAAGATTCAAAGAAGCTTGGACATCAATGAACAAGAGCAAACTGCTATCATTTGATAAAGATGAGGCTGCAAAATCTTTTATAAACAACAGTTCTTGCATTTTACATCTTAAAGTAATGTCAAAAGACTTCTATCATTCTGCATTAACAAGTGAGAATCATCCTAGAGAGGATTATGAACTTTTTCAACTTTGCCTTTTATACCTTGGATATGACATTGGACATTATAACCTTCAGCAACCAGGAGCCTATCATCAGGTAAGGTGGATGGCCAAAGCCATTTATTGCCTGAAAATAGCCTTACTGCACTCCCAATTTCTAAATTTACACCCAAAGGAACTGCATGGAGTTTATCGAATGGCTCTTTTTGTGAGCTTCGTTTACACTCATTACTAGCATGAAGCTCCCATTACTATAAGAGCTTTAAAAAATGGTGGAACTTGGATGTCTTCTCCTTAAATATCCTGACAAAGGTATTGGGAATGTAGCTTATTGAGCCTTGATTGGTCACTGGTATATTTTAGAAGATTTAATTTTTCTGGCATATTTGATGAGAAGGGTAGGATGATTGATAACCTTCACATGCAACCTATAAAAGAATCTAAACGGATGCAAGGAAAAGGGTTGCAGCTAAATGATCACCTACGTTAATGGGGTTACGAGTCAATCCAGTAAACTTTTCTATTTCTACAAAGTCACTCAACATTTCTGGAGAAGCCTGTGAGTTCATGGACCTCTGATGAAAACTATTACTTCACAAAGAATCGAGCAAAAGAATTAAGTGTAAACAAAGATGTAACAGAGTGGGGCATTGGTCTCATTGAGAAGTATACTAGCAAACCTTTATGCCATGACAAAGAAGCCCTTCAGTATCTCCTTCAAATGTTCATGTTCACAGGAGGAAAGTGAACTGGAAAGGAGCAAAGGTTGAACTTCTCTAAGATATTTTTTGAATAAATTGATTAAAGAAAAAATTCATATTTTTATGTTACAAGGAATATGCTTTTTAATTTCTTTTATTTTTTTTAAGTAAGTTTATGATGTTGAAATAGTGTTAAGATTTTGGGACCTTTAAATTATTTCCAATTCTCTTGATATTTTGCATGAAAGCTTCTTGATAGGGAATAGCAATGGGGCACAAGACGAGCTTATGTGTATATTTAAAATAATATTCTTCCCCTATAAGCTTGGAACACCCTACTGTATGCTTGTTTATTATATGTATACAAGAGCTATTACTCTCTAAGCTGTTATTCAATCTTTCCTCATTAAACACTGACACAAAATAAGCATTGAAAATATTAACCAATTCCTTATCTGATCTTACTAAATTCTCATCAATTTTAATTGTGCCAATTTTCTTATTCTTATTTTTAAATTTATAGAAGCTAAAAAAAAATTTTCAGGTCTTTATTACTATTCATTGCCAAATTAATTTGTTCTTCTCTTTGCTTTTCTTATTGACTAGTTAAATAATTATATATATATTTAACATCTTATTAGCTCTATTCCTTGCTTCCAAACATTGATCACCCACCTTCAGATTACTGCTAATAATCACACCTAAATCCTTTTCTTGGTCCACACTCTCAATCCATTCCCCATTCATTTCATAATTAAATCCTTCATTTGAGTAACCTACTTGAAGAACTTTACATTTTTTACTATTAAAGTTCATTTGCCACCTCTCTGCCCAACCAAGAAGTCTATCTAGATCACCTTGAAGCTTTATGCATCCATCATTATTCCTTACTGAGGTAACCACTTTGGTATCATCTGCAAACTTAGAAACCTTACATTTAAGACCTTTGTCTAAATCATTTATATATATAAGGAACACAAGTGGTCCCAGCACAGAACCCCGTGGGACCCCACTTTTCACCATTTCCCATAATGACTTATTACCATTAAGTAATACACACTGCCTTCTGTTCTTTAACCACTCTTTAATCCAATTGTGTACCATTCCATCTATACCACACAGCAACAACTTTTGCATCAGCCTAACATGGGGTACCTTATCAAAAGCTTTGCTAAAGTCTAAATATATGACATCAACTGGATCACCCCTGTCTATACATTCAGTAATATATTCCATAAATTCTAGTAGATTTGTCTGACATGATCTACCCTTTCTAAAGCCATGCTGGGAGTTATATAGTATCTTGTTATCATCTAAATGCTTCTCTATATGACTTTTCAGTAACTTTTCCAAAATTTTCACAACCAGAGATGTTAAACTAACTGGCCTATAGTTCCCTAAATCTTCCTTACTATCTTTTTTAAAAATGGGCACCACATAAGCAGTTTTCCAGTCCTCAGGTACCTCTCCAAAAGCAATAGATCGCTTAAAAATCAAATACAGTGCCTTTGCAATACTGCTACTCCCCTCTTTTAGAATTCTACCATACACACCATCCGGACCTGCTAAACAATTTTGACCATTAAACTGCTTATCCCAGGGTTGGCATTGATTAAATCAAATTGATTTAATCAGTTGATTAAATCAATTGATTTTTTAATGAAAAAATCATGATTTTTTTGATTTTTTTGATTTTTTTGATTTTTTTAAAAAAATAATAACTGTTTTTTTTTTTTATTTGTTTTATTTTGTCATATTTTTTGATACATAATGATATAACAGATATATTAGTTCCTTCTTACTGTGTTAAAAAACTTTAAAGTAGTTTATATATTAGAAATATAACTTCCTTAATATTTGGTTCAAGATTTCATATAGGGTAATACAAGAATCTGATCTTCATTAA
>SEYY01000283.1:12500-16910 GCA_009176605.1 Armadillidium nasatum
GTAAGTGTTTTTTACTTACACAAGAAGTGAAAGCAATCTGCAAACCCCGCCTTCCAGGCCTGTTCTATCACTTTCAAAGCGTCTCCTTGCAGTCTGGATAGAGCACAGAGATTAGCTTTGATGTTGTAGATGATGTTGACTATTTTACTGCTCCTTCCCTGTCCTCAAGGCAAACCAACCCTGCTGCTAGGTGAAAAAAATTATAATAATTTAGCAATAATTCATCCAAAGTTAGAGAAAATGCCTCATCTATCTAAATTATTAAATTTTTAATTATAGCAATAGTATATAAATATATTTCTTTTTATTAAACACTATGGAATATACTAATGTGAATACTAATCCTAACCAAAAATAAAAATTTAAAAATAAAATAATAAATTTTTGAAATATTAAATTAATAATAATAATAATAATAATAACAACTAATATTTACCAACTAAGATTAATTGAAACAATAATAATTCATGGATTATAAAATAATAATATGAATTATGAAATGGATATTTAAACGTTAACACTTTTTTTTTTTTTTTTTTCACTTTAAAAGAAAGGATATCATCGGATGATTTCCCACCCGATTAAAAATGGGCAATAAATTATGTGAGTAATAGGTTATAAAATTTTCATATTAAACAATTTAATTCATACCTTGGAGGTAACCATTTCTTTGTGAAAGAATTTGGAATTTTGATAACACTTCCAAAGAGTTTGACTTGCCAAACTTTGGGACAACCCAATCTCCTCTAAGGATGACTTGTAATGAGTGACTTTCTTACTAGATGAAATATCAGGGAATTGTCTTCAACAACAGGACTGGATCTCTGATGTTAACTAAGATTTGGTGTGGTCTCCCCAAACTGAGTGTTGAATCTTCTGCTCCCAAACTAATTCTTAAAAACAAAGCAGACAAAAAAAATTACTTTTATTCTTAACCTATTTCCCTAGAATAATGTGTATTTCGTTATGCCAATAAGTTAAATTCAATTATTAATTTTTTCCTTTTTTTTATATCACTTCTGGTGGGCAAAGGCCAGAGGCCTACTAAAATTCCACCAGAGTTAGGGGGAAAGACGGAAGCCTGGTCAAATTAAAGGCCAACGTGACCTGATACACGACGTTTGAAGGTGTGTAAGTCATAGAAGAAGGGAGTGTGTTCCAGACTTTACCAGTAGAGTACATGTAGGACATAGCATAGTGGTTAAGTCTGGGGTCAGAGAAAGGATGAGACTGTGTAGAAAGTCGAGTCGCACGAGCCCTTCTCAGTGGAGGAGGTATGCAACGAGAGAGCTCAGAAGAGCAGTGTCCATTGTAATAGCGATAGTATAGAGAGAGTGACGCAACAATTCGACGGTCAGAAAGAGATTGAAAAGAGTTAGTAAGAGCAGGAGAGTTGATGAGACAAAATGCCCTAAACTCCACCTTCTCTATGAGAGCTGTTTGTGTGGAACCACCCCAGATGTGCGAAGCATACTCCATACAGGGGCGAACAACACCCCTATACAGAGCAAGCAACTGGGGTGGAGTGAAGAAATACTGAAGGCGCCTCAGAACACCTAACCTCTTAGAAGCTTGTTTAGAAAGAGAGGTAATGTGATCTTTCCAAGAAAGAAAACGAGAAAAGGAAACACCAAGAATATTAAGTACAGATGAAGGTCTGAGTTGAGTGTTTTCGAAGAAATCATAGTTGTGTGGAAGATTGTGTCGAGTAGAGAAATAGAGGAATTGAGTTTTTGAGGCATTGAAAACAACCATGTTCTCTCTGCCCCAATTAGAAATACAAGATAGATCAGAGGTAAGCTGCTCCAAGGCTTCCCTCCTTGCGTCTAGTAACTTGTTGAGAGGGACGCAATAACAGTTACTAGACGCAGTTTACTATAAATTAATTTATATTAAAGGCTCAATGAACTTAATTAAATTTAATTTATTTCTTACTTTATAACACGTTTTTTTTTTGCTTGCTTTATAATAATATAACAAAGAATACTTTTTTTTCGACTTACCCCAAGGTTCCGGGAACATGCAAATTTAGGCTTCCTTATCTTTTTCCAATCTGATGGTTTTTATATTAGATTTACCTTCCTTTTCTTTAATTTTGTCTGTAATTGTTTTTCCTTTAAATTTTCCAACTTTTATAACATTCCTTTTATCTCTTATTTTATCATGGGAGAAAAATATAATGAAACTTCTTTTCAATATATATATATATATATATATATATATATATATATATATATATATATATATATATATATATATATATATATATATATATATATATATATATATATATATATATATATATATATATTATTAGTGTTGGCAATCCATATTCCGTATAAAAAATTCAACATCTGCATCTGCACTTGACAAAAATTATATATCTGCATCCGCAAATGGGAAAATATGATAAGCGATTCTTTATATATATATATATATATATATATATATATATATATATATATATATATATATATATATATATATATATATATATATATATATATATATATATATATATATATATATATATATATATATATTTTTTTTTTTTTTTTTTTTTTATTTTTTATTTTAATTTATTCCCAAAGTTCCAAGTGGAAAAAGAATTAATTAACGAGTGTCTCACTATATCTTCAGACCCACTCTTCATTTTCCTACTGTATCCAAACAAAAAATATATTTAAAACTTCTGTATATATCTAGGATCACTTATATCTCAGTAGAAATATTCTTACTATAATTGAAGCTACATTCCCGCAATGCCAGTTCATTCTCATAAATTGCAACTCCCTCTCAATTTATAGTTTTTTCAGACACAAAGAATCTCACACAGTGCTTCTCATATCCTCATTAATTTATTTATTTAAGTGTACCAGCTGTAATGCGGTATATATAGGCCAAACTGGTCTAAATTGAAAGTAAGGATTGATAAGCATAGAGGAGTTTCCTTTAAAACAGACCATCCTCTTTGCTTTCCTGTTCACTCTTCCATAAAATACCATGGACATACCTATCCATTTTCTTCATACAATTTCTCTGTACTGCAACATTCATCTTCCCTTCTTGATTGTAGGATTTTGAAGTTTTATGTATAAAAACTCATTGCCCATCTTTAAATGATCAAGCTTCTTCAATCATCCTTTTCACTGCAATAAATGAAGTCCTTTTCCCAAAATATTCGAGCCTTTATAAGGGTGGTTAAATTTTAAGGGCCGATGTTGATTTTGAAAAAACACAAATTGCTTTACATTGTGTATCTTTCCATGGTTCAAATTGAGTAAGTCTGAAATTGAAAAAAGTCAAATGAAATGCAGTAAAAAACTTGACGTTTAGGTGTGGTTCACATTCAACATCGGCCCATACAATTTAACCACCCTTTATTAAACTAATAGGGTGGTTAAATTTTAAGGGCCGATGTTGATTTTGAATAAAACACAAATTACTTTACATTGTGTATCTTTCCATGGTTCAAATTGAGTAAGTCTGAAATTGAAAAAAGTCAAATGAAATGCAGTAAAAAAACTTGACGTTTAGGTGTGGTTCACATTCAACATCGGCCCATACAATATATATATATATATATATATATATATATATATATATATATATATATATATATATATATATATATATATATATATATATATATATATATATATATATATATATATATATATATATATATAATATATATATATATTCTCCCAGGAAAGGTTTTCACCATGTCAGTGGAGAGAGTATATTTCCCCATCTACTCTTAAAAGTTCTCTCAGAGCCCTCTAAAAGATCATGTTTTTCAGCTTGTTGGTCTCAATGCCAGTCCATGAGTTTTATCCAAACTCACAGGTAGGGTTTTCACCCTTTCAGTAGGACCATCCTCATTTTCCAACTAATCTCTAAACACTCTCTCCTACAGCTCTCCAGAAGATTGTGCTTCTTTGAGCTATGGTTTAAAATGCTGGTTCTGGAGTTGGTACAAGCCATTAGCAGAGTAATCACAAGGCCAGGTTGCTAGTTCTGTCGTATATATATATATATATATATATATATATATATATATATATATATATATATATATATATATATATATATATATATATATATATATATATATATATATGGCATACACACATTTGCATCATCAAAATTGACATCCACATCCACAATGTTGAAAATTTAATATATTAATCTGCATTTGCACTTTCAAAAATTTAACATCCACATCCGCACTATTGAAAATTCAGCATCCGCATTTTTGAAAATTGAACATCTGCATTCACACTTGATGAAAATTCTATATCCGCACATCCGCAAATGAGAAAAAATGACATCTGATATATATATATATATATATATATATATATATATATATATATATATATATATATATATATATATATATATATA
>SEYY01000283.1:17010-63977 GCA_009176605.1 Armadillidium nasatum
TATCAATGTTCTGGAAACAAAATTATCGGGAAACGACGTTTTAAAATATTACGTAATATTAATTAAAAATTACATAATTTAATTTAGTAATTAAATAAATGAACAATTAAGAATAACAAGTTGATCTATGTTATAGAAAGAATTAACTGTTCTTAATTTGACCAAAATCGGAACTGCAGTTACAGAGATATAGAATATAAGCCAAAAAAATGTAATTAACGGTTAATTAGTAATTAATTAATTGAAAATTTGGAAAATCATGAAAAACAATGTTTCGTGGTTTCAAACTTACAGTCAAGAAATGAACATTCCAAAAATGTAAGCCAAAGGGATGAAAAAAATTGGTATCGTATCGGTCATTTTTACAGTACGAGTGGTTTAAAAATTTGATATTGGTACAGAAATTTTCTATACCCATCTAATATATATTTTTTAATTTATTTTTTTTTTTTTTTTTTTTTATTATATATATATATATATAATATATATTATATATATTATATAATATATATATTATGAGAAGGAGTTGGGGGAAGGAGAAGTGGGAGCATAGACACTCCAATATGAGGCGAGGATGCACTAGAGATCCTCTGAGAAGGTGAAACGCGAAAAGGAACAAATCAAAGGGAAATGGAGTGAAACGGAATGGTCTAGCCCATTCTATCACTCCATGGGTTATGCCCAATGGTGGGGTACTTGCATTGCTTAGGACAGCGCTATATATATATATATATATATAAATATATATTAATATATAGATATATATATATATATATATATTATATTATTTATTACAGTAATGAAATGTTCTTAGGGAACCTAATTCTAAAATAAACAAAATTGCAAAAAAAAAAAAAAAAACTTCGATTTTTTTTGGTAATTTTGTTCATTCTATTTTTAGTACTAAGATGTATTTTAATAAATTCGAAACGTTTACTTTAAATGAATTTAGCAGTTTTTTTTGCAAGTTTGTTTATATATATAATTATATATGTTATAGTATTATATAATATATATATATAATATATTCATGACTTGGTTACCATCTTAATACGTTACTAATGGTTAATTAAGGATTAAAATAAAAATAAACTATTTAAAAAAACAAAACAAATGGTATGAAGTAAATGGCGTGAAAATAAATTGAAAAGCAGTTTTATGCATTTCAAAACAAAATTTTAGTGGAGAGCAACATACTAATGTTCTGGAAACAAAATTATTGGGAAACGACGTTTAAAAATGTTACGTAATATTAATAAAAAAATTACATAATTTAATTAAGTAATTAAATGAATAAACAATTAAGAATAACAAGTTGATCTTTGCTATACAAAGAGTAAACTGTCCTAATTTGACCAAAATCGGATTTGTAGTTACAGAGATATAGAAAATAATCCAAAAAAATGCAATTAATGGTTAATTAGTAATTAATTAATTAGAAAATCTGAAAAATCAACATAAACAATGTTTCGTGGTATTCGAAACTCTACAGTCAAAGAGACTGAACATTCCCAAAAATGTAAGCCAAAGGGATTAAGTTACTTTTTTAAAAAAATCAATTATCGGTATCGGTCATTTTTTCCCAATACCGATACTTCACTCCATCCCTAAATTATATATATATATACCTTGAAAGTACCCCAACTGGGCATAACCTGCAGAGTGATTGGATGAGCTAGACCATTCCATTGCCCTTTGGTTCATTATTCTTCACATTTCACCTTCTCAGATGGTCTCTAGTGTACCCTCATCTCATATTGGAGTGTCTATTCTTCCTTTACTTCTCCACCCCATTTCTTCACAGGTTCTCAAAACTTGTGCTTCGTCTATGTCTTTCTACTTTAACCTTCCCTTAATGCCGGAAACATGCTCTTTCAGCTTTTCCGAAAAATGGGCACCCCTCCCAACCCTTTAACTACTGTTCCATTTCTTTAACCTCCATTCTTTCTAAAGTTTTTGAATCTATCCTTAACAGGAAGATTTGGAAACATCTCAATTCTTCTAATCTTATCTCTGAGAGCAACATACTTTCGAATGGCTTTCGTAATAAACGCTCTTCTGGTGATCTCCTTTCCCTTCTCTCTGACTCTTGGTCTTTCATTTTCGGCATTTTAGTTTATCTTTTGCTGTTGTGCTGGATATATTCAAAGCTTTCGATAGAGTCTCCCACAAAGCTTTGATTTCAAAACTTCCCTCTTTCAGAATCTATCTTTCTCTCTGATTTCCTTTCTTGTCGTTCTTTAGCAGCTGTTGTAGATGGCCACCGTTCATCCTATAAATCTATCAATTGTGGTGTTCCTCAAAGATGTCCTATCCCAACACTTTTTCTGCTTTTCATTAATGGTCTTCTCTCTGTTACTTCATCTCCTATCTACTCCTATTCTGATGACTCCACCCTTCATTATTTTTTTCAATTTGAAAGGTGCCCCTCCCAACAGCAGTTAATAGATGCCAGGAAGGTAGCCTTGGAGCAGCTGACCTCTGATCTATCTCAAATTTCAAATTGGAGCAGAGAAAACATGGTTGTTTTCAATGCCACCAAAACTCAATAGTAAATGGATAGTAAAAACTGGATATCCAGCCAGAAATATAGGATCCAGTTTTTGAAAATTCCTACTATCCAGCAAATTTGCTATTGGCCCATCCCAAGTATATATATATATACTAATATATATATATATATATATATATATATATATATATATATATAATATATTATATATATATATATATATATATATATATATATATATATATATAATATATATATATATATATATATATATATATATATATATATAACCTTTTTTTTTTTACCTTCTCACACCCTGACCACCCCCTGTTGAGGCGGCCACACGCTAATGAAGCTTCCTGCCGCAGTCGGTTTCGTCCAGAGATCCTTCAAGAAGTGATGCCCCAGAGATTTTGGGGCGAGAGTTGGAAGGACAGCGTAATAGAAAGTGTTCACGGTTCTGGGGCCATTCCGCATCTAGTACAGGTGGGAGATGCTACCTGGTTTATTTTGAATTTGTGTTTATAATGTTGTAGGTTTGGGTGGTGCCCGCATCTCAATCTTGCAAGTGAGATTTGTAAGTGTCTTGGGAGGTTGTTGAAGTCGGGGTTTATTTCGGGGGGGGGGTTCGTTTAGTGTGTTGTTTGGAGGTCTGTTGATCATGTATGAATGTGTTAGTTGAGTGTGTATATGTTTGGTTGTTGTGGTATTGGGGGGAGGAGGGGGGATGTGATTTAGGATTGTTTGTAAAAGCGCCGTAGACGATGGAGTGTGTTAGTCTCTGTGGGGTTTTGGGAGAGTATTGTGACATGGGTGTGTGGGTAGACGTGTTTTTGCGTAAAATTGGATGCCTATCATTTCGAGGTGATTATGATAGGTAGTATCTTGGTTTCGTTATGTAGGTGTTGTTGAGGGGTTGTGCGTGTGCAGCCGGTGATGGTGCGAAGGGCTTTATTTTGAGTTATTTGGAGTGTCTTTAAGTTTTTGTCGGAGAGCAGAGGGTGCCAGAGTAGTTAATGGTGGGGCGTATAAATTGTTTGTAGATAGCTGAGGTTTGTATGTTGTTGTTTATGTCTGTGTTGGCCACCTGTTTTGAGGATTTGAGTTTTCTGTTGCGGCTGATGTGGTATTTTGAATTTTGGAGAAAGTGAGGAGAGTGTCAAAAATTTGCCAGAATTTTGGGGTTTTGTTGAGGGGTATGGGGGTGTTGTTTAGTAGGACTTGTGGGTGGGTGTTGGTTATGTGTTTGTCTGTTGTTATAAGGGTTATGGAGGATTTGTTTGGGGATGCCCGTCATCCTGTTTTCTACTAGCCAAGTTTGGAGTTGTGTTATGTAGTCTTGTGTGAGAGATGTTGCGGTGTGAGGTTTTTGTGAGTGGTGGTAATAAGTCGTATGATATTATGCGGGTGAAAGTTGTTTGGGGTTGAGGGAGGTCTGCTGTGTACAGGTTGAATAGAGTGGGGGAGAGTATGGCTCCTTGCGGAACTCCGTTCCTTAAGTTGATGGTACGTGATTTATGGCCGTTTTGTTGTATTTGGGCGGTTCTTCCTGATAGGAAGTTGGTTAGCCATTTCTTAGTGTTTGTTGGGATGTTGGATTGGAGGATTTTATGGATAAGATTATGTTTCGGGACAGTATCGAAGGCTTTGTTTATGTCAATTGCTATTAGTATAGTTTTGTGATAAGGTTTATGGTTTAGTCCGTTTATTATAGGTTGGATGACGTTGGTAAGTGCAGTGGTGGTGGAGTGGTTGGGTTTGAACCCGTGTTGGAAGTTTTGTTGTGGGATGAATTGGAGGATAGAATTTAGGATTAGTTTTTCAAGAAGTTTTGAGATGGTGGATAAGAGGAGATTGGGCGGTAGAGGAGGGGTTTGAAAGGTCTTTGCCAGGTTTTAGTTTAGGATGATTAATGCTTTTTTCATTGGGGGGGGATGTAGTTGAGTTGGATGGATTTGTTGAAGATGGAGGTTATGTATGTGATTGTGTGGTTGGATAGGTGTTTTAGGTGAATATTTGATATGTTGTCTGGTCCTGTTGCTGGAGAGTTTTTGATAGTTTTAATGGTGTTTTGAGTGTTTGTGGGTGTGATGGCGTTTAAGTTGTTTTGGTTGTGCGTAGCTTTTTCAGTTTTCTTATTATTTCCTGTTTTGTGGGTGGGTAGTAAGCTACTTTGCTTAGCGAAGTGTGTGGCCAGTAGGTTGATGTGTTGTTTGGGAGTTAATGGGGTTTGTGTAGTGGGATTGGTTGGAGTTTCGTGAGTGTGAAGTGGGTTGTTTTTTGCGTTGTGGATTGTGTGATTTATATATATATATATATATATATATATTTATATATATATATATATATATATATATATATATATATATATATATATATATATATATATATATATATATATATATATATATATATATGATATATAAACATTTTTAACACTAATAAAAAATTTTGTATCGATTGGCCATAAGGGGGGGAAGCAGCCCCCAAATGTTAAATGTTCTATAACTTTTAATAAAATAAATTTTTAAATAAAATTTTTTCTCCAAGCACATTCAAAATAAATTTTAAATTTTAATAAAATAAATTTAATTTATTTTATTTAATAAAATAAATTTTAGCTAAAAAATGCTTAGAGTAACTCTTGTTTATCAGGCAATTTGGCATAGAATGCATTTTGTTTCACAACTGTATCACTTCTAGAACCAAAGTTATGACCTCTTGAAAAAAAACAAAATTTTGAAAACCCCAAATTTTGGGGGGCTATAAAATCCCCCCAAAAAATGTTAAAAATTTTTTAACCTCATTTTGTTTGTTTTTAGGTAAAAGACAGTAGATAAACAAAGTTTAAGCAAAATCTAAGACCTAGTGGTGTAAATTTTCTCTTTTTTTGCATGATTTGTCGTGGAATGCGCCATATATATATATATATATATATATATATATATATATATATATATATATATATATATATATATATATATATATATATATATATATATAATATATATATTTGATTTTTGCAAACATAGAAAGAAGATACAATTATATTTTCTCTTGAAGATGGAACAGAAATAGATGAAGATTACTTCAATATTCTAGAAAATAATGAAATCCTAATAATTAAGGAGGAAGATTCATATGCTCATCAGTTATTGAGTCGTTTGGAAAATTTTCTTCTACAGTATAAAGCTAGCAACAGTAGTAATTTTGAAGAAAAAGTAAAGGAAGCGTTAAAGAATGAAGATGTATGGCAAATGTTATGTTCTCTAATTTTTATAAGTGATTGTTCTTCAGTTAAAAAGAGTTCTCGGCTTGAGGATATTAATTGGTTCAAAGGTAGGGTTGTAATACCAAACTTACTTCTATTCAATTATAAAGGTTTAGTCAACAATATTTTTTTATGTGCCTTTTTTCTTAAAATTATTCTTATTTTTATCCATTGATATTTTTATGGTTGACATTGTTTTCTTCATATTATTTTTCTGTCCTTCCACACATTCAATTTTCATTATGTTCTCTTAAGACCACTTGAATAAAAGCATCTTTATTGATCTCTTAGTTTCTCAATATTCCAGTTTCATCTTCCTCTGTCAGATTCTTTTGTAGTTGTTACCTCTGTTTTACATTCCTAATGTAGAACTTCAGCCTCAAGTCTTAACCCATCTTCACCTATTAATTGTTAATTCTTCACTGTATTTGCTTAATTTCCTCTCTTTATTTACCCTTTTGCCAGAGTTATCAAATCTTTTGTTTAAAATTTAAATGTCATTATTTATGAAATTCTCTTTTCAGCTTTTAATCAAGCTCCTTCAGTTAGTGACCCATTTCTTGTTTCATTTCTGACTCTCTCTCTCCTCTTGCTACTCTATTCGTGATTGATTGTTCCTGAGTTACGTTCAATGTTTACACCTTTTCTTGAACTAGTGATGTAATGAATCTTAAAAGTCTTAGGAAAATTTCAGCTTCTTTCCAGGGAAGGTTGATAGCAGCAGGAAAATTTTTTGGATTTGTCCTCTTTGACGCGCACAGTGTCATGTACTGTATTTTGATTTTTTAAAGCAAGGACTCTCAGTTACTGCTCAATACAATTCCACATTGATCAAGAGTTCCATCCTAGAAACCATTTGCAGGAAAAGACTTGAAAAGTTGTCAGGACTTGTCATTTTTCTCCATGACACTGCATAGTCCAATGCAGCCCAGTTGACAATAACTAATATAAACCATATGCACTGCAAGATGTTCTCGATATATATATATATATATATATATATATATATATATATATATATATATATATATATATATATATATATATATATATATATATATATATATATATATATATATATATATAATAATATATAATAATAATAATAATAATAATAATAATAATAATAATAACTCTATTAGTATAGAAATTATAAAAGCATAAATCATAACAATGTTTTATTTAAATGATAATAGTTTACAACTAAGTAGGCCCCTACGTTGGTTATAGAGAAACTAGTCACAGTATATAGTTTGTTACATTAGTTAAATCATTGATAATAATATAACACCTCTTGGAGATTATTATTATATAAATGTTTACAACTTAAGAATACGCAAATGTTAATGGACATGCAAATTATAGGTATATTCAAGAGACATAATTTTCAAACTCTCAAGTTTTGTGAGATGGTGCTACAAGCATTATGTTAATATACTTGAAAATTATAATACTAATTAAATTTATACATAATTAATAATAAAATATATATATATATATATATATATATATATATATATATATATATATATATATATATATATATATATATATATATATATATATATATATATATATATATATAGTATATATGGCATCCATGCATCCTCATAAAAATTAACATCCGCATCCGCATTTTCGAAAATTTAACATTCGTATCCGCACTTTCGAAAATTCAACATCCGCATCCGCATCCGCATCCACACTTTCGAAAAATTCATCCGCATCCGCACTTCCAAAATTCGACATCCGCATCCGCAAATTAGAAAATATGACATCCGATCCATCATACTATATATATATATATATATATATATATATATATATAATATATATATATATATATATATATATATATATATATATATATATATATATATATATATATATATATATATATATATATTCTAAAGACGTCTTTTCTGCTCCCTCAAAACTTAACACTAGGAAGGCGTACGGTCCTAATGGTATCCTTCCTGTGGTTCTCAAAACTTATGCTTCAGAGCTTGCACCCTTCCTTTGTAAACTATTTCGTCTATTTCTTTCTACTTCAACCTTCCCTTCTTACTGGAAACGTGCGCTCATTCAGCCTGTGCCGAAGAAGGGGGACCCCTCTCAACCCTCTAACTATCGTCCTAATTTCTTTAACCTCCGTTATTTCCAAAGATTTTCGAATCTATCCTTAACAGGAATATTTGGAAACATCTCAATTCGCCAGTTTGGCTTTTGTAAGAAACGCTCTACTGGTGATTTTCTTTCCCTTCTATCTGACTCTTGTTTTTCCACTCTTCGTCATTTCGGTGAATTTATTGCTGTCGCGCTGGACTTATCGAAAGCTTTCGGTAGAGTCTGTGGCAAAACTTTGATTTCCAAACTTTCTAATCCCCAACCCTTTTTTTGCTTTTCATTAATAACCTTCTCTCTCTTACTTCATTTCCTATCCACTCCTATGCCGATGATTCCACCTTTTATTAATCTTTTTAATTTGAAAGGCAGCTCTCCCAGCAACAGTTAATAGAAGCAAATATTTTTGTTTTCAATGCCACCAAAACTCAATACCTCCATCTCTCTGCTCGACACAATCTTCCACACAACTATATATCTTCTTCAAAATAAGACAACTCTAATATTCATCTGTCCATAATATTCTTAGTGTTTCTTTTACTGTCTTGGAAAGATTACATTACTTCTCTTCCTAAATATGCTTCTAAGAGGTTAGGTGTTTTGAGTAGCCATCAGAATTTCTTCACAAAATATCAGTTGCTTGCTGATTATATGAGTGTTGTTTACCCATGTATGGGAAACACATCACACATCTGTGGTGGCTCCACACATAGAGCTCTTCTCGAAAAGGTGGAGTCTAGGGCTTTTCATATTATAAAGACTGAAGGCTGAAATACGGTATGAAACGTTCACATTGCATTAAATAAGGATGTGGAAACGCTTGGTATTAACCTTTCTAATTAGATTATGATTCTTCAGGAAAGAAGCTAACAACTTATATATATATATATATAATATAATATATATATATATATATATATATATATATATATATATATATATATATATATATATATATATATATATATTATATATATATATAATATATATATATATATATTTATATTGTGAGGTTTTTAACCTATGTAATCCCTTTTCCACAGGTTGTGTGGTGTCTATTGCATGTGTTTGTCGTGTGATAATCTAACAGCACTGGTGTTTTCTTGTGCATGTCCCTTTTGCTTGGCTGCTTGTTAAGATAATCCCATTATCTTACCCTTCATGTATCTATCTAAGATAAGTTTTGGACCATATGACCTTTCATGTCATATGTCCTCATTTTTTTTCTATTATTTTATATATATATATATCTTCTTTCTTTCAGGCATCTTTTTCGTAATTTTTCCATACCTAATTTTGTTGTTGGTTAAACAAACAAAAATATAATTGTACATTTCATACATCATTGCGTACAATTGGTATTCTAAAGTAGTGATAATATTTATATTGAGGATATATAGAAGTCTTGGTAATCCCTATTTCCATCATTCCATCAAGATTACATAAAATTAGGACCGTATTGGTAATCCATAGTTCCATCCAGATTACATAACGTTAGGACCCTTGCAGCTGAAAGGGGTAAATAAAATATATATTTGGTAATTTGTCGGTAATCTTTTGAATATACAAGTGAAAAGATTCTTAATTAAATTTCTATTGCAGTTCCTATACTGGATTCCATACTTCGAACGTATATCTTATCTTGGAATTAATAGTTCTTATTTTGAAATTCAAACTGTAACGTGATAACTTAACGGATAATCCGACATCGTTGCTTAAATCAAAACTTTTCCTCCAAGCGTCAATTTGTCATAATATCGACGAGTCTCAATTGAAAACCATTATTCTTAAAGTCGGCATTAATAAATCCACCTTACTAGTGAAAAAGGGAATAACGTAAATCTCACTCAGGTCGACGCCAAGTTATCCTTCTGTAACAAATTTAAGTATAGTCCAATATTGTTAATCTATTATTTTATTGGTAATGAATTATTGGTAATACGTTAAACTAAAATTTCATATAATTATTAGTGATATATAAATATTATTATAATTTCTTTTATAAGTTTATATAGTCCATCGTATTTAAAATAAAAACCGAGATAACCCTAATAATAGTAAATTTCAATTTAAAATTTTGTTCATTAATAGAAAAATGTTTTTATTACTTGTAAATTTTGTAAAAAGATTGTAATCCCGTTTGTAAGTAAAGTAAAAATTAGGCGTGTGTGTTTGAATAAATCCTTGTAGATAGCTGTCCAAGTATCCTGTGATATGAACGTTAATCTGAAATCTTTGTAAATTAACACGTTAGTCTAATTACTAAATTAAAAATAAATAATAAATAAAGTACGGCTCGTTTATTACAAACGTACTCGGTTTCAAGCGTTATCTATAAACAAGGCAAGCCGAGTCGCCCGTACAATATATATATATATATATATATATATATATATATATATATATATATATATATATATATATATATATATATATATATATATATATATATATATATATATATATATATATATATATGCGAATTGTAGATCAAGAGTTAGGGTGAAGAGAGAACTATCGGATTGGTTTAGCATAGGAGTGGGATTGAGACAGGGGTGTGTAATATCTCCATGTTATTTAATCTATTGATGAATGGTTTACTTACAAAAATGGAGAGAGAAGGGAAGAGTATTACGTTGAGAAATATGGAGGGTGAATGTGAAGTGAATGTTTTACTTTTTGCAGATGATGCGGCATGTGTTGGTGGCAGAATCTGGAGAAAAGATGAGAATACTTGTGAGAGAGTTTGAAGGGAAATGTGCAAACACGAGATTGAAATTCAATCCAGCGAAGAATAAAGTTATGAGGATTGGAGGTAGGGATGAGGAAATGTGGAGGGAGGAATTGGTTTGTAGAAGTGTGAGAATGGAAACTTGAGGAGGTGAATGAATTCAAATATTTAGTAATGTTGGGTGGAAGGTAAGGGTGGGACGGAAAAAGAAATAAAGAACAGAGTGGTAGAAGGAATGAACGTATTGGGGGGCCTAAGAAAAGTATGGAAGAAAGGAAAAATTTCGAAAGAAATAAAGATAAGAATGTTTGAATGTATGTGTTCACCTTCTGTATTGTATGGGTGTGAAACATAGATGATAAGTGTTCGGTCGAGAAAAAGTTTCAATGTCTTTGAGATGAAAGATTTGAGAGCGATATATAAATTGAGAAGGATTGATAGGATTAGAAATGAAAGAATAAGGGAGATTTGTAAATGGAAGGAGGGTGTAATTGATAGAGAGGAGGAGGATGTGCTAAAATGGTTTGGACATATGTGAAGAATGAATGAGGACAGAATGGTGGGCAAGGTACTTAGATTCCATGTGGATAAAGGTAGGGATAGGGGAAGGCCGAAGTGGAGATGGATGGATGGAGTGAGAGAGATTTTGATGGAAGGAATTTGAGTTTAGAAGAGGGTAGAAGATTTGTAGAGACAGAGAGAGATTAAGGGTGGTGGTGAAAGGGGTTGGTTGTAAGGGAATTGTGGCGGGCACCACCCCACGAAAGTGGGAAAGGGATATATATATATATATATATATATATATATATATATATATATATATATATATATATATATATATATATATATATATATATATATATATATATATATATATATATATATATATATATATAATATATATATATAATGATGGCATATGCATTCGCATCCGCATCCGCATCCTCATCAAAATTAACATCCGCATCCGCACTTTTCGAAAATTCAACATCCGCATCCGCACTTTCGAAAATTCAACATCCGCATCCGCACTTTTGAAAATTCAACATCCGCATCCGCACTTCTCCAAAATTCGACATCCGCATCCGCAAATGAGAAAATTCTGAATGACTGTTTGTCAAAAAAGAAATTCCACTGTCAATTCCTTTAAATTGAGGAAACTTAGAACGGACTGGTAAAAGATGATGAGAAGAGAAACAGGTTGACGATGTAGTTCCCCTCCTCGGGACTATAAAAATTTAAGAAATATCGTTGTATTAATTATTTAAGTTATGCTGGACGTTTTATCGTTATTACAAAATATTATTGTTGTAATCAAGAAACAAGGAATAAACAAATTTATTAGGACCTACGTGAATTATATTTGGATTGTAGTTTTTCAATCAATCGTAGTATAATCCACAGTTCTCAATATTTTTTCTGTCAATTTAATTTTTCATTTCTTTTTCTTTTTTATTTATTTGAGTTTCTGTTTTTTTATATATTAACTTTGTTTTTACTTTTATTTAATTGGTAATGTTAATAAACCTATAAAAGAGAATAAACAAAATCAATTACTACACCATATACAAAATAAATAAAAGAACGCTTAGCTTAAAGAAGAATATCCGGTGATTCTGCTGGAGCGTCTTTCATTTATTTCTTGGCCATTTCCCTCTGGGACAACTATCTGTGAACAATAACAGAAAGAATGACAAAAAGTTCCAATACACCTCGCCTCTCTAACTACAAAAGAATAAAAGAATCTTAATCTTGATGATCCATATCAGTCACCTGTTCGAAAACACGATTAAGTTCTTTCAGAGCAGCCTCTTTAGACATGCCCCTTTCTTTTGCAGGTTAGAGGCATTTTCCTCCAAATGGAACATGCTAAACCAAATAAGTAAATCTGATCCATCAGTCCATTGGAGTTAAGAAAACGAGTGAGGTGTTGCCCCAGTATTAATAAGGTCGCACCCGTATGGCACGAAACAAATTAATATTGCAAATTCGCCGCATTTGCTCCTTTATGTTTTCCAGCACTCTCACTTCAGAGGTGCCAAGAAATAATACATTCACAGCCCCGGCCATGCTGAAAAGAAAAATACTCAGGTGTATTTATTTATAAAAACAGATAAACAATTTATTAATATTAAAAATTTTATGCTTAATACAAATACCATCTGAATATTTAATAATTTTTACAAAAGTATGTCATGAATGAATGAAAATATTTAAATTTTATATAATTTATTCAAAGTTTTTAAATGAAAATATTAAAATATTTGAATTATTATCTTATTTTACAACTACTACTACTACTATTTTCAATATTACAAGACATAATTCTATATATATGGTTTCTAGCAGTAAATAGGCTAAGTTAAAATTTATTTGTTTCCTTATTATAATATTACAATAGAAAGTTTAGAATAAATATTACTGCCAACCACCAACCACTTATTCTATTCTACATAATTTTTTTACATGCTTTAATATTGTACTGTAAACATGCATTTAATTTTTTATGTTGAACATGCATTTTTTAATTTTATTTTTGATATGCGTTTTATTTTTATTTTTATAATTTCACATTTTATTTATTACGGTTTTTATTATCATAACAACACTTCATGACACTTATTTTAACATGTTCCATTTCACAGATCGTTCTCTTAAATTTGGTGTCGTCGACGATATTCTAATGGTCGTTCCATGATGTAGTCATGTTGTGGGGCGTCTCCATAGGATCGTAGTCGTCGTGGAGAAGGCTCTGGCCTTCCTGAATCCATCTCCATCAAGCGGGTGATGTTCAGCTGAGGTTCTTCCTCCACTGGCGATGCTTCTATATGTCCTGTAATTCCATACAGTTTTCCTCAATATAAAACCCCTTCGGATCAAATCCTTCAAAAGAGTCGGCCGTTTTATCACTGAACTCATCGCTGAAATTCAGTTGATAATAACTATCAGGTTCTTCCATTATGGGGGAAAGAGCCTGAGGCACAGATTCTTCGAATGAATCATGATCTACCGAATAATCTAACGACAAAACCCTTCAAATGATTCATTTATCGTTGTGTTGAACAGATCCTCTTCTTCCTCCTCTTCTGGAGGTATTGTTAGATCTGTTTGGGTAAATCTTGATATGTTAATGTCGTTTATGTTAGATACCTCGGTTGACTTGTTCAATTCGGAGTTAATCCGAGAATATGTATTTGCTCTTAAAGTTATGTCAAAAGATTCTTGTAAAACTCGGTATGAGTCATACAAGAAGGTTGAATAATCGGTATCGATCAGTCTTAATATCTCCTCTTGAGCTTCCATTTGCCGTCTCCTCAACTCCTCCAATAAGTGATGATCCTCTTCGGCTAGTTGATATGAAAAATCATCGTTGTCCTCGTCACTGTCATCTTCAGGTAAAACCGTTGGAGTCGGCGCCGCGTCCGGTAATGACTCTTCATTTGATATCTTCCCCTGTTCTTCGTTGATTTCCGCATGATTCTGTTGGTAATCTTCATCCTGTTGTTGTGTAAGTTAATTCTGTAGATGTTGGCGGAAATAAGGATTTCGTAAGAGATATCGGGGAACATTAACCCATTTTCGGAGCTGCGAAAAATGAGCCTGCATGACACCTTCCCCTTCATTGATTGGGTACTTGGCCATGTCTGATGCGAGAGTTTTCGTATACTTTGGTAATCATGTATGGTCCCTTAAATCTAGGTTTAAACTTGTTGGTTACAAGATTTCCTTGAAACAGAGATTTATACGCGACTTTATCACCAATGTTGAGCGGTGAAAATTTTTCAGCAGGTGACTTCCAATATTGTCGTAAACAAGGATTTCTCCTTGTACACTGGTGTTGGTTGTTGAACTAAGAAGTCACTTCGAGTTGACTTTATTGCTGAATGCCAAGTATTGTATTTTACAACTACTGGCGGTAGTTGCAAATCCCAATCAGTTGGGTTTTGTTGAATCATCATTCGCAAAGTCTGTAGTATGGTTTGATTTACTCGTTTCCGTAACTCCATTCGTTTGTGGCCGATGACTAGATGCCAATACATGCTCAATGGCAAACGCCTCCAATACTTCGTTAAAAAGTACTGAAGTAAACTCAGTTCCTTGATCAGAAAGAAGTTTCTGCGGAACCCGCGGCAAAAACGGAATAAGTTTAAACTTTCATCGTTGTGCTGACGGTTTTCGCAGATTTATCTTTCATAGGTAGGACAAAGAGATACTTAGTGAAATGATCGAATTGCTACAAGAGCATAAGAGTGGTTTCGAAAAGTTCGCGGTAATTGTAACAAATCAACTGCTAACAATTCGAACGGATAAGACGTTGTTATTTTCATAACAGGCGGAATAATCACAGTAGGATTATTTTTGTTAAGTTGACATGTCATACAAGACTTACAAATGTCACGAGCAACATTAGCAAGTTTTGGATGCCATAAGTCCTCTCTCACCAATGCAATAAGTTTCGGTGTTCCTAAATGTCCATTTAGTAAATGTAAATCCAATACTAACAGAATTAGAAGAGGCATAGATAGAACCATTCGCGGACTATTATCACTTTGGATGAAGATTAAGTCTCCAAATAAGAAAAGAGGTTGTTGATATGGACGAAATATTTCTAATCTATGTTCACGAAAAGTTGTATTCTCGTAGAGATCCAATGCTCTCCTCAGTTTACGAAGAACATTGTCCTTGAATTGTTCTTCAAGTATTACCTCTTCATCAGCGCTAAATAATTCATCAAGTTCGTCGATGGTTAATTGACAAATGTTAACGATATTTATTTTGACGCTTTTCTTATTTGCACGGTTCAAGATAATTGAAATGTATACCCGATACATTTTGTAAGTTACAGACATCTCCAGGAGTTCCATAAGTTAATGGATTGTTGTCGTTGTAGAAAACTCGTACAAGGCATTTAGTTATATTAGCAAAGGCTAATATTGCTTCTGGAATTGGAAGTTGGCCTTTAAGTTGATACTTATCAGGGATGTTTGATAAGTTCATCCTCTATGGTCTCCCTAATCTCCATATGGTTATCAGGTGTCCCATCCAACCACATAGGAAAAAGAATGAAATAAGGAGTTTTCTCCTCCTGGCATTACATGAACTGTATAACCTTCAGGAATAAAACCTGAAGGCTGAACTTGATCAATGGAGACAACTTCCAGTTGATCATTGTGATCTTCTGGGAGTGCCTCCACTGGAGCTCTGGATAATGGATTATCTTCTACGTTATCTTGACCTTTAATATCGATTCGAAATGGTTCTTCGCTGTTAACCAATCCGGTTACTACTTCCACTTCTACCTTTTCTTGTGGTATCGAAGCAGGAATCGTTGAGTCTTTCGATATTACCTCAATCATCTCCAGTTCTATGGAAAAGTTGATAAGTTGACATATCGGGTAATAAAGAATTTGATCGTAGAAGAGTAACTCCTATGACCATGGAGTGATCCATAGCGGAATCTGGAAGTATATAAAATTCTTCCAAAGTTGAAATATACCCCGTTTCGAATCTTAATCGTAAGATTACGAACTCGTGTATAGGAATACGCGCATTTCCAACGCCTGTGACCCTTGCGACTACCGATGGATATCGTTGTATACCATTCATTAATGAAACAGCGCTTTCTTTTATTAAGTTAATTTCTGCTCCATTATCAATTAAGGAATGGAAACAAGTTCCTGGATAGTCTACTACTTCTACTGCGACCATTAAAGGTTGGGTCTCGCATTTGCTAAATTGTAGAAGTAGGGTTTCACCCTTATTCTCCTTTAAACTATTGGAAGTTAACTCCGTTACTAATGGGGGACTCCTACAAGGAGTAGTTAACCCTTCAACCGTGACTTGCCCCTCAGTCACGGGGTCAATTAGTTTAAAGGGTGCTCTTGATTTCGCGCAGGTAAACCAACAGTGGCATTGTTCTTCTCCGCCGTTGATCGTCTTGAAGAGTGCGAATTAGTTCTGTTCCCCCCTTGATTTGGTGGATAATTACTTGTCGTGGGCGTCGGTTTTTCCATTCCGGACAATATTTGCCCACATGACCGTATTGGTTACATACGGGACAATTCTCCGGAAACCGTCGCTGTTGTTGTTGTGGTTGACTGTGCTGTGAACACTGGTACGACAAGTGCCCACTCTTCTTGCACTTGGAACATTTGTTATTAAGGATGTAACAAGTGTCCTTAGAGTGTGTATCTTTATCGCAGAAACTACACCACTGGTTGGTTTGTTGTTGCGAAGATGTCGCTTCTGATTATTCTTTCTACGGTCATCCGACCGTCCCGAAGAACTAGAACTGTTGCTATTACGTGGTTTGTCCCGAACGAACTTGGGACTGCGGTTTCCCGTAGTTTTCTTTTGACGCCCTTTTCCCTCTGACGACCGTTTCTCGACCGGTTTTTGTGGAGGCGGTTGGACATTGGAAGAATTGTCTTCCAACGTTTCACCACATGCACCCATGACTTTTGTTGGGGTCTCGATTCAGCTACAACCCTAGAGATATCTATTACCTCAGGAACGGGTACTTGTGTATTCCCTTTTAAGTCCTGAAGATGTCTATCAGCTAGGTTTACCAGCTGGTCAAAGGAAACTTTGGTTCCCGAACACCACTCTTGATTCCGCAAGTAACTTGCGATCTCCTTGTTGATTGAAGATGGCAAGGCTGCAAGAAACACTTGACGCAATGTCTCATGTTCTTTACAGGCTTCTGCCGAAGTGGTGGGATACGCTTTCTTTGCGAGATCCAACAAACGGATAGCAAAGATCCTGACAGTCTCATTTTTACGCATTTTTGCAGTCATATAATCATGTACTGTTCGTTCCTGTCTTACCTTGTCCTCATTGTTAAACAGATCAAGTAAGTTCTGTTTAATTTCCTCATACGACTTATCTGCCTTATGGAGTTGATGGTATAGCGCGAGGTACGAGGATTGCAAATACGAGCCCAAGAGCCTTAACCAATCATGTCGTAGTGTTGGGTACAGGATTGTGCAATATTCCTCAAATTCTCTAAGGTCCTGGTCTGTGTCAGGATTAAGTTTCGCCGGTGGTACAGCCTTATTAGATTTAGGCTTGTTGAATAACTGTGTCAACATGGCTATTGATTGGGAAACCATTGTTGTGAGCCTGTTGTGCAGCTAAGCTTTCCGTTATGAATTCTCGGAATTGCTGATCCGTCATGGTTCCGGTCGGGATGCGGGGTGTGCTTGCGGGGTTTATTATTGGTTGTTGTTGAGGTATAAATATAGGTAGTGACGGTGGTTGGTTTACTCCTCCGTCAACCTCACGATGCACTGCTACGAACGGCTTCCTATCCTTAGGACGTACCGACCGTTCCGGTGATGGTGGTGCCACAGAAGGAACTGGATCGAATCGAGCTGATAATAATTCCAATATTGTTTGATTCTGCTTGCTCAATCGTTGATCCACTTCTTGAGTATACCTCATAACACTCGCAAGCATGTCTTTTACACTTTGATCCAACGGGTTGAAATTCAGGTAAAGTTCCACCTTTCGGGTTGTCAGTTTGTTCTGGTGTGGACGCAGCGTTATTATTGAGTTGAAAAGGTTCATCCAACTCAATTAACTGGTCCATAGATACTTTTTATTCTTCCTTGTTCATCATGGTATTTTCTGCCATTCTTCTGTTGAGTTATTGTTATTCTCCTTTTGTGATCCTGGCAGGGTCGCCAAATATTTTCTCTGTACGCGTCGGGGCCCTAATGACTCGACAAAGAAAACAAATAATAAATTGATTTTCCCAAAAAGAAACACTTATTGGTTTGTGGAGTCTCCTGCCAGGTTGAAGGTTCCAATCCCGTAAGGTGATGGTGATGTTTGATTTTGGGAAGATCTGATTTTTGACGTCCTCCTCCTCCGATGGGCGATATCGTTGTGTTGATGTTATTATCTGCCTCAAACAATCGGTGATTTTCAGGTTTTCTGAGAGGTCAGTAGGATCACACAAAGGAGCAAATGGCAACGGAATGACAATACTAACTTTTATTTTTAAGTTGAAAGGTCAAAAGAAAACAGTAAGAAAATTTGGGAAGTTTTAATATTTACAAGTGAACAATAGATGGCTTTCTTTTATAGTAGCATGCCAGGACTTGGAAAAAGGGTGTAAAGAGTGAAGCAGATCAGGGCTTTGGCTTGGAACTGACGGGAATGTTAAATTCTGAATGACTGTTTGTCAATAAAGAAATTCCACTGTCAATTCCTTTAAATTGAGGAAACTTAGAATGGACTGGCAAATGATGATGAGAAGAGAAACAGGTTGACGATGTAGTTCCCCTCCTCAGGACTATAAAAATTTAAGAAATATCGTTGTATTAATTATTTAAGTTATGCTGGACGTTATATCGTTTTTATAATTTATTATTGTAATCAAGAAACAAGGAATAAATAAATTTATTAGGACCTACGTGAATTATATTTGGATTGTAGTTTTTCAATCAATCGTAGTATAATCCACAGTTCTCAATATTTTTTCTGTCAATTTAATTTTTCATTTCTTTTTCTTTTTTATTTATTTGAGTTACTGTTTTTTTATATATTAACTTTGTTTTTACTTTTATTTAATTGGTAATGTTAATAAACCTATAAAAGAGAATAAACAAAATCAATTACTACACTATATACAAAATAAATAAAAGAATGCTTAGCTTAAAGAAGAATATCCGGTGATTCCGCTGGAGCGTCTTTCATTTATTTCTTGGCCATTTCCCTCTGGGACAATTATCTGTGAACAATAACAGTTAATAGAATTTGAGCACAAAAGGCCCACAATATATATATATATATATATATATATATATATATATATATATATATATATATATATATATATATATATATATATATATATATATATATATATATATATATATATATATATGCAAGAAGAATGATATTGACCAAAGTTAAAAACTTAAAAATATTTCAGTAAATTTTTTTAAAGTAAATTAACAGAAATTCAATAAAATTGTGGTGAAGCAGCACATCTTTCGATACAACATATATTTGGCAGTTAAATTGAAAATTAAATATTAAAAGGAAAAAAAAAAGTTTAGTATGAAGTAACTTATTTTGTTGCAGTCAAATCAAATAAAGAATAGTTCTTTGCATGGTTCTAGAGACTGGGAACCCTTTAAACCAGTTTTTCTTCCTTCCTATGTACAATTACAGGAATGTGAAAACTTTCTGCAGTCAACACCACCCTGCATCATGCGAGATATGGTGCAATATATATATATATATATATATATATATATATATATATATATATATATATATATATATATATATATATATATATATATATATATATATATATATATATATGTATCACTCACAGGCAGAGCCCTTTTCAAGGAGGGGGCATAATTAAAAGATTTTAAAAAAAGCATCCAATCCTGAACCTAACGTAGATCCCTTGGGTTGGTGGATTAAATACAGTAGGAAAAACAGACGAAGGTAGATAGTTTCACAGTGCAGAGGTGGCTGGAAAGGAATAGGTACCACAACATGCAAGCCTTGAGTTTGCAATGATCACAGAAAGTTCATGTGCAAGCAAGGTACCCATTGTGCTGCAAGGGTGACGCAATGATGGTGGAATGAGAGAGATCAACTCCCTCGCCATTGTAGTACCTATAGAAAAGAGAGAGTGCACCAATGTCACCTTTCAGAGAAAAATGTCAAGGGAGTTTGAAAGTAGTTAATTTTAGCAATAGACTCAACCGTATTCAAAAGAAGAACGGAACCGGAACATCCCCAAATGTGAAAACAGTACTCCTTTCAAAGGATGGATAAGACCCTTATAATAATTGGAGTAACTGTTTAGAAGAAAAAAGTTACCACAATCTGAACAGAACTCACAGCTTTTTAGAGGCCACCTTAGCAACCTTTATGACAAAATATTTATTGTTTATGTTCAGACCAAGAATATTTATGTTGCTCATAAATGAGACGGGACGGGAGAATCGTCGAAGGATATAGGAAAGTTGGGAGGTGTTTTTGAGAGAGGAGAGAGAGATTTGAAGTTGAATTTTCAAAGAGTTGAATTTCACAAGGTTGCGGTGACCCCACCGGGAAATCCCATCCATATTGGCAAGATTGGAATCGGAAAGTTGAAGAAGAGAAGCAACTCTAGAGGCAAAAGAGGGAGTAGATTTGAAATATGTAGAAAAATGTAGTGTTGAGTCGTCGGCATAAGAATGAATAGAGTTAGAAGTACAGGTGAGGAATATTTGTTGATGAAAAGTAAGAATAAAGTAGATGGTTGAACAGAACCCTGAAGAACTCAATTAATATATATATATATATATATATATATATATATATATATATATATATATATATATATATATATATATATATATATATATATATATATATATATATATATATATATATATATATATATATATATATATATATTATAATAATAATAAAAAAAAAAAAAAAAAAAAAAAAAAAAAAAAATTAAAATAAAAATAAACTATTTAAGAAAACAAACCAAATTGTATCAAGGAAATGGTGTGAAACTAAATTGAAAATTAGTTTTGTGCATTTAAAATAATCATTTTTAGTGCAACGCAAGATATCAATTGGCGGGAAGCGACATGCCAAAATATTATGTTGTAAGGGGGAGTCCTTGAAGAGAAATAGATAGGGGGCAAGAAGGTGTAAAGGGGATATGTATCTATGATGCCCTCCAAAAGACTGGCTGCCTTTCTAGTGGACTAATTCCTAATAAAGTTATTCCGTCAAACATGCACAATTAAACAAATTTGATGAGATATCCAAGAGGAGATCGACTTCTTTTCCCTTTTAAAAACACAGTGTAGTTTCTTCTAACAAATATAGAAAGAAGAAAATGAAAGAAGTGAAAATGGACGAATCAATCATTTACATATCATACGACATCATCAGGCTTTATGAAGTTGAAGACTTCCAACACAAATACTTCTTTACACACAGGAAAATAAGCAGAAATTTTGTTTATAATTTTTTTGACGTAATTACTGTTTAGAAATTAGAAAATTGACATTCTTAATTCTATTATATACAATTATCACACACACACACATATATATATATATATATATATATATATATATATATATATATATATATATATATATATATATATATATATATATATATATATATATATATATATATATATATATATATATATATATATATATATATATATATATATATATATATATATATATATATATATATATATATATATATATATATATATATATATATATATATATATATATATATATATGTCACTCACAGGCAGAGCCCTTTTCAAGGAGGGGGCATAAATAAAAGATTTTAAAAAAAGCATCCAATCCTGAACTTAATGTACTAATCCCCATGTGAAAGAAAACTAGGACTACAAAAAAAAAAAAAAAAAAAATGTTAGTAAAGACAGTATTTAGAAGAACCCACAATGAAAATTTTTTCCTTATCTTTTAAGGTTGTGTAGGCTGACTAAGATTCGGCCTTAAATCTGCCTCACAATAAGGAGTCACTTTATAGGTACAGTAATTATAGAGAGATAATCGCAACATGCACTGTACAACTGCAATGTACACCGGCGTTGCACTTCTGCATTGCACAACTGCAATGTACACCTGAAATCCTACAAAAATATATATATTAAGTTACTGTCTTACGGAACCTTGAATCAATATTGGTTCTGTTATATATTTCACCATATACATATACCTCGCTAATTGTTTTTCTATTTTGTTATTCTAATTTTTTTAATATTATTATTACTATTTTTATTTACACATCTAATTAGTACTTTACCACTCTGAAGTTTGTTTTTACCACTTTAAGGTTAAACGTTTTTAGCGGATGTCTTTATCATCTACAAGAATTCTGTAAAAGTTTTGAAAATTTTAAGTTACTATTTTTATTATATAATTAAAATCATTCTGTTTTTATATTGTCTATACAGTTATTCATTTTTATCAATGGTTTTTAATTATCAACATACTCTACCTTCGTTTTTTGTTTTAACAAATTTCTTATAATCAGGTAAGTTCTGTTAGATTTTTCTTTCTCCCAATACTCCTCCTGTATTACCTACTACAAAGTTTAAAGAACTGATAATAAATTTTTATCAAGATTTTATTTAATTTTTAGTTTTACTTTCTATGTCTGAAAAATAGTATAATTAGTATTTTATCCGTATCACTATTTTACCTATACAAAATTTTTTTTTTAAAATTTCACACACAGAATCACTTAGGCAGAGATTCAGACATTGATCGGGGTGAAACCTCTATCACTTCAACCCATTATTGTCTGTGGCACCCCGTTTCAACATAATATTAATCAAAAATTACATAATTTAATAAAGTAATGAAATAAATGAAAAATTAAGTATAACAAGTTTATGCTACAAAAAGATTAACTGTCCCAATTTGAGCAAAATAGGATCTGTAGTTACAGAGATATAGAATATATGCCAAAATATTATTAATGGTTAATTAGTAATTAATTGTAAAATCAAGAAAATCAATGTTTCGTGGTATTGAAGCTCTACAGTTAAAGAAATTAAACATTCAAAAAATAAAAAAATGTAAGCCAATGGGATTAAGTTACTTTAAAAAATCTGGTATCGGTATCGGTCATTTTTTGCTAGTACCAATACTTCACTCCATCCCTTTTTATATATATATATATATATATATATATATATATATATATATATATATATATATATATATATATATATATATATATATATATATATATATATATATATATATATATATATATATATATATAGGTCTTAATACAAAATATGAAAACAAAGAGGAAGTACTAAAAAATAGTGCCGAAACCAGAATGAGAGGTTACTTTCAGAAGATGAAAAAGGATTTGGAAGCTTTTAAAAATTATCCTTCGTTTATTCTACTTATAAATCTACTTCAAGAAAAGTTGAAAACTAATAAGTATATATATATATATATATATATATATATATATATATATATATATATATATATATATATATATATATATATATATATATATATATATATATATATATATATATATATATATATATATATATATATATATATATATATATGAGAGAAACTTAAAAATTGTTTTAATTGTGTCCAAAGCAAAAAAAAAATTATAATTAGGTTATAAAGTGGAAAGAAAGATTTTTCCTTTTATCTTATTGCATAGGAAAATTAAGTTCATAGAGCAGAATTTTAATAATATGCATATTCCATTATTGACCCCATAATTGGCTTAGAAAATTTATTTAATTAAATAGCCGGAAGATGCTAATTAGTATTTTACAACTATTTACGCAAAAAAGGATCTTTCATCACTCCCCTTGAATAAAAGAACCTTAGAAAAATAGAGACAGTTAGAAGCCACACAGGTCTATCGGTACTGCCCAGTCAAAACATATTTGTAATATTAATACATGCAACAAAGACTAGGTCTATCCTATCCCAAGTTATCAGTTCATCCATGCAAAGTAAGATAAAATAAAACTAAGATAAGCCCTTACATATTTTTAGTAAACCCAACTATTGACATTATACAACTAATTAAACATGCAAAGAATCAACACCCACTACAAAACTGCCAGTTAGGCTTAGTCACAACTGATCTAAACATTCATATATACCACCGATTTGGCCTAGTCAAATTATACTATTTGATACCTAAACCATCCATATATCTATTTAGCCCCCTCTAGGGACCACCCAGGGCTGGGACCGAAGCTCTGGCCAGGGTTGCCTAAAATTTGTAGAGGTCAAAAGCAATGAAATTTTTGGTTAAGAAAATTAGATATAATTTTAATTGAGATTTATTTAATTATAAGGAAGGAGTAGAATAGCCAACATTAACTCAAATTAATGATTATATGCATTTTCTCAACAACAAAAAAAAATTTCAAAAAATTACAGATTTTTATAATAAAAGTTAGAAAAAACTATCAAAAATTTTGAATTTTTTTTTTTTTTTATTCACAATAGTGATCAAAAGATTTATTCAAGTAATACCCTGAGTTAAAGTTTGAAAAAATGTAACGTATAAAATTGTCAATATAACCTGTATTTAAGCATATCATTGCTATGTTATTGTTTTGTATCAAATTTGTATCATTTAGCTACATTATTTCAAAATTATTATTTTGTTTATACTTTGTTACTATGGCTAAAAGATCAGCTTCAGCAGTATGGAAGTAGAAGAGGACTTCCTGGTGCCCCAAGTAAAAAAAATTTCAACCAAATCTTAATGGGGGCATCTAAATTCAAAACACAAAGATGAACATTCACTATCAGAAAAGAAGCGGTCTAAAGAAAAAGAAAATATTAAAAAAGGAAGAAGAAAAATTTTAATGTTCTTATATTTTGTTTGATTTAATCCACCATTAAAAAGCATAATTTGTAATTTTTAACCCCAGTTTTGCCTGATTACAGATACTAATTGGCTGGGGTTGGCCAGGACTGGGACCCTGGTCGGTCTATAGCCCCCTCTTAAATACTGTAAGAAAATCACAGATAACAATCTCCTGTGGGAAGTCTTCCAAAAATTAACTCTATTACTGAAAGAGTATATGTATTCTTAGATCGAGATTGCATGACTTCTTAATTTTCTCATCATGTCCTCTAGTTTCTCTTCCATTGTCTACTATAAAATATTTTTCAATCTCTGTATTACTATCAGATGCCAATATTTTGTAAACTTGTATCATATCCCTTCTGAGAAATCTTCTTTCAACCGAGAACATTCCCAGCTCCTACTTCCTTCAAGCTCTTTACTCTCAAAGCCAGAAATCATCCTTGTTGCTCAATGTTGTACCCTCCAGCATATCTGTCTTTTCTTAAAAGTGGAGCCCAATTTGTGCACAATAATGCTGACCTAACATACCTATTATATTGCTTGCTTATAACCTCTTTACTCTTCTAAATTACATTGCAGTTTATTATACCTAACATCTTATTCCTATTTCTTGCCTCCAAACACTGATCACTCACTTTCAGATAACTGCTAATCTTTTTCTTGGTCCAGTTTCAAGCCAATCCTCATTCATATCATAATTAAATCTTTCATTTGAGTAAACTACATGAAGAACTTTACATTTTTTACTATTAAAATTCATTTGCCCATCCAAGGAATCTATCTAGATCACCTTGAAATTTTATACATCCATCATTATTCCTTACTGTGGTAACCACTTTGGTATCATCTGCAAATTTAAACCTTGAAAAGGGCTCTGCCCGTGAATGGTGGCGTTCTGTAAAAAAAAAAAAAAAAAAAAAAAAAAAAATCATCTGCAAATTTAGAAACCTTACATTTAAGACCTTTGTCTAAATCATTTATATATATGAGGAACAATAGTGTTCCCAGCACAGAACCCTGTGAGACAGCACTCTTCACTGTTTCCCATAATGACTTATTTCCATTCAGTACCACACACTGCTTTCTGTTCTTCAACCACTCCACCTATACCACACTGTAACATGGGGTACCTTATCAAAAGCCTTGCTAAAATCTATATATATATAGCATCAACTGGATCTCCTATATATTCCATAAATTCCTTAACCATGCTGGGATTATGCAGTATCTTGTATCATCCAAATGTTTCTCAATATGAATTTTCTGTAACTTTTTGAAAACTTGTACAACCAAAGATGTTAAGCTAACTGGCCTATAGTTTCCTAGATCTTCTTTACTAACCTCTTATAAATGGGCACCATATATGCCATTTTTCTGTCTCTAAAAGAAACAGATTATTTAAAAAGCAACAATGCCTTTGCATTACTGCTACTCCCCTCCTTTAAAATTCTACCATATACACCATTGAGGCCCAGCTCTCTTATTTGGGTAAATATGTTCTAGTAAAGATTAATTTCATTTAACCCAATTTCAAATGCTGTATATCTTTTTATTACTGTATATCTATTTATTACTAACTCTGACTACTATTAGTCTAAACTGTTATCCAATTTTCCTTAGTAAGCGCTGATGCATAATAAACATTGAAAATATTAACCCATTCCTTAGCCAAACTTACTAAATTCTCATCAATTTTAGTTGGGCCAATATTATTATCCTTACATTTACATTTATAGAATCTAAAATACTTTTTCAAGTCTTTTTTTGCTATTTCTTGTTAAATTAATTTCTGCCATTCTCTTTGCTTTTCTTATCTCCTGGTTTAAGTTCATTCCTAATTCTCTTGTAATGTTCTAAATCTTCCCCCCTACTACTACCTTTGAATATTTTAAAAATCTACGCTTATCACTGATTTTCTCTTTTATCTTTCTATTCCACAACTAGGTTTATCTTTAAAAAATAGACAATATTAATCAATATTTGCTTGAAGTATTCACACATGATAAAACAATTTTGACCATTAAACTGCTTATCCCAGTAAATTTCAGTAAGCATTGCTCGAAATTTGCAAAAATCACCATTTCTGAAATCTAATCTTTTCCTTATTGATGTGCAATTTGGGCCCATACATCACATTCCAGTTAAACCTAATTATGTAATGGTCACTAGTCCCTAAAGTCTCCTTAACTCTGACAGCATTCACCATATTTTCATTTGTTAATATTAAATCTAACAATGCTGCATGCCTTGTAGGTTCTTGGACCACCTGACTTGAAAAGTTGTATAGAATACAATTTATAAATAACAAACTTCTATTAACCATACTACTCAAAGTATTCCTCTCATTGTCTGGAAAATTAAAATCTCTCATTATCATCCTTCCCCTTGGAAAACCTTTTAAAGTATTTTGGTATGCGAACTTTGATATCCTTCGCCATTCCTTTATCTAATACTTGAGTCTGATGAAGAACTCTATAAAATGCCCCTATACTGTATGATTTATTATGCTTAAGAATATCTACCTACACAGTTTCCACATCATGATTTGTTTTAATGTGTTATTAACACTGTTTCAATATTGTTTTTACCATGCTACACCTCCACCACTCTTTCCTCCACATTCCTATAGGTAAAACAAGTATCCATCTATTTCATATTCCTGTAGGGAGTCTCCATAAAATGCCTCATTGACCCATGCTTCAGTAATGTAAACAATGTCAAGATCTATGATATAATTAGTCAACTCATCTTTTTTGTTTCTAATGCTCGGAGCATTCATGTAGAAACATTTCATATTTAACATGTCATTATATGTAATTTTTCCATCTTGATTTCTAATATCGTCTCCATTATTAATAGGCCCATGTCATAAAGCAGTTTTATTTTTATTCATGCCACCACCAGTATTTTAATCAATTTCATCTCTACAACTAGCATTGCCCAAATTTCACCCTTCACCCCTATCCTTACCTAGTTTTCTGACAGACATCTCTCCAGTCTGTAACTTAGAAGCTGCACATCCCTTCAACTAATGTGAATTCCATCTCTTGCAAATAGATTTTTGTGCTGAAACACTTTCCAGTGATCCAAAAATCTACTACTCTCTGAAAAATATAAATTCCTAACCCTTTTATTTGCACCAATGGACCGGCCCTACTTTCCCATTCTAGTCCTACACCCGGCTTAGGTAATATGACTGACACTATGCATTTCCTACCACTTGCTCTATTCTTTCTATCAAATTTTTATAGCTTGCTATTAGTTCCTCTAACCTTCTATAACCTATGTCATTTGTTCCAACATGCACAATTACACTTGCATCCACATTCGTATCTATAATCTCCCTATCTATTCTGTCCATACTATTATTTACTAGCGCACCTGGATAGCATACTTTCATTCGTTTCCTTTCATCTGTATTACTAAAAGTCTAAGTATCGTATCTGAGAATCTCTAATCAATAATGCCTCAGCCTTCCACTTGGAAAACCTGACATCACAACTGGCCATCTCAGGTCCCTCTCCATCAGGAAGACAACCAAACCTGTTACTGCAGATCACAGGCCTAGTGTTCTTTGAGATTCTAATTTTATTATTCCTATTCTTTACAACACTCCATACATTTGCAGTCCTATCTATTTCTATAGCCCTCCTCCTGTCAAATTCCTGCCTAGGTGAGTCACTAGACCTATTTACTTCTTACCTACATTAGTTCCTAGTGTCCACAAAATCCCTACTAACCTTTGTCCTAACACTTCCCTCCCTTCTCAACTCAGACACACATTCACTCAGCCTACCTACTTCCAGCTCAAAGATTCAGACTTTTCATTCCCTTTTATTTCAGTGAACAATATAATGACATTGACACATACTCAACTTTCAGAATACAAATAGTACATTCACAGACATACTCTCCTCTCACAGTTCCACATATGCCACATACAACATACATACAGGTATACCTCGGTAATATTACGGGTATGGTTCCAGACCACCGCCGCAATGCGAGTCACTTGTTTTTTTTTTTCACTCGCTACAACATATGAACACCTTAAAACTTGTTTACACTATCATTTATTATTTGCACAGTAAAGGCTAAAAAAAAAAAGTTTCAATTTAAAAATAAAATACGTAATGAAGGGTAAATAAAATAAAAATAATATATTTTAGCTTTAAAAACTTTATTAATATCATTGAAGGAAGTTGAAGGGGATTAGTGAGACTCGTCATCCGACCCTTCAACGAATCTAATTCTCTTGCTTGGTTTTCTTATTATTTTAGTGTTCACTGGAGTAGCACTTTTAATTTCTTTCAAAATCTTTTCCTTAGAGTTAGTGACTGTGCTTACTGTTTGCCGAGCTAGGCCTAGCCTACGGCCTATCTCAGCGTTCGATATGCCTTGGTCATGTAAGTGAATCATTTCTAACTTTTTTTCCAATGAAAGTGACTTCCGACTTTTCTTTTCACTAGTCTTAGGGGCCATGTCTATATGGATATACAGTGAAGGTATGTATACGTAATATAAATTCGTATTAACACAATTGTAACACTACTGTATTAAATTTGGCAGTCAAGTGGAGTGAATGCTGCGTTCAAACTGAACGCCGCATGGGAAATTTGTTGATTAAAAGCTGTACAGCGCATGGTTGCTGTAAGAGCGAGACAAGCGCCGAAAAATATTTCAGCGCCGTATGAGCGAAGCGCCGTAAAACGAGGTATACCTGTACTCATTATAATTAGGCTACTAAAGTTGTACAAATATTGTTACATAAAATTTTTGAAATAAACCTAAGTTTAACCTAGAGCTTTGAGCAACAATCTATCTTTGGTATTAAATTAAATATATTTTATCTTATATGCTCAGCGGAATAGTGAGCCACTCACTATAACTAAAAATAAATTAAATTCTAAAAGGAAATATCTTGAATCAAACAAAAACCTGAACTTGTTAGAGTTTTAAAAAAAGTAGGCTTACTTTAACTTATCAGAAACCTAATTTGAAAACTGTGTAGGGCTACTGCCAACTAGACCATCTAATTAAAATATATGAATGAAGCCAATTTTACAAGAAATCAAAACATATACTAATAGACTGAATGTATCAAATTGTTGATAATACCTTAATCATTAGGCTTACCCTAGCCTTTAGTTATTTAACCAATTTTAAATATTCCAGAAATCACACCTTAATATCAATTTAATAAAAAGTAAGCACCACTGTCAATATTAAAATAAAGAGCTCACTTATAACACAACCTCCTATGGTCAAAGCACAACAATAATTTAATTTTTAATTTTTTTAAAATTTAAGTTTTCAGGGACTTAAAATTTTTCGTGTGTGTGTTTGCAAAAAGCATTCAAAAATTCAACAACTCTATTTCCGATTGAGTGTTTTTTACATCAAGATGGTCTGACTTCTATTTAACTTTCTTATTTTGCCCACGCAGTATCTTGCATCTCAGTGTTATTTATAAACTTGTTTCATATCGAACTCTAAGAAAACACTTTTCAGTAGAGAAAATTTCTAACTCCTTCAGCCTAACATCTTAAACCTAGAAATCATCTTCGTTGTTCTACATTGTGTACAATATTTGTGTACAATACTCCAATACTGGTATAACATTGTTTTACAGTTTACTTAAATCCTCTTTACTCTTGTAAACAACTGTTCGATTTATTTTACCTACATCTTATTAGCTCTATTCCTTGATTCCATTCACTAATTATCCACTTTCATCCATGATTTTAATGATAATAATCTAATCTCCATTCATATCATAGTTAAATGTTTTATTTGAGTAACTTACATGAAAAAACTCACACTTTTTAAAATTATTTCATTTGCCACCTATCTGCCCATCCAAAAAGTCTTTCTAGATCGCTTTGAAGATGAATACATCCATCATTACACCTTTCAGCATTAAATATCTTCTGCAAACTTAGAAACCTTACATTTAAGTTCCTGCTCCAAATCATTTATATATAATAGGAACAGTAGTGTCCCAAGTACTGAACCCTGTTGGACACGACTCTTCACTATTTCTTATGATGATTTATTATTGTTCAGTAGTTCACACTGTCTTCTATTCTTCAACCACTCTTAAACCCAACCAGGCACCACTCCATCTATAACACATTGTGATAACTTACGTACCAATCTTACATGGTGTATTTTAGCAAAGGCTTTGCTATAGTTCAAATACACAATATCAACTGGATCTCCCCTGTACCTGTAATCTGTAATGTATTATATAAATTCTAAATGGTTTGACACAATCTCCCTTTTTCTAAAACCAAGCTAAGAATTGTGCAATATTTTGTTATTATCAATTGTTTCTCATGACTTCACTATCGTTTCCAAAACCTTTTCAACCAGAGCTGTTAAGCTAATGGCTTATAATTTCCCATCTTTCTCTCTTCACGTTTCTTGTATATAGGCACAATATTTGTAGTTTTCAAGTCTTCCAGTACTGATAGTGAATAGTGATTTAACTGAAAGAATTGTTTGTTTCCTCTTCTTTGTTGAATTCATTTTGTCACACCCAGTATGAAATGAAGGAGCAATGGAATAAAAATCTTATTTTTTTTTATATTTTGTTTGATTTAATCCACCATTAAGTATTGTTTGATTTAATCAACCATTAAGTATAATTTGCAATTAACCCCAGTTTTCCCTGATTATTAGCCTGGGCCTCAGTCAGTCTATAGTTCTATACTGCTTTCTACTGCTCCATTGGAAGCTGGTGCATATGGAGTAGTCAACACATGTTTAATTTATTGATTTCTTAACGGGTTTTTAAAACTCTGGACCAATGAACCCCCTTCCATTATCCATTAACAACCACTCAGGGAGTTTGGGAATGAAAGGTATGATGTTATGTTTGAAAGCATAGGCAACGGCAGAACTTTGTTTGCTTCTTATTGGTATTGCAGATAATCCCTTCATAAAGTGTTTCATCACTACCAAAGCATATTGTTTACCCAGTGGTTATTGTGGAAACTGTATCAAATTCATTACTACTAACTCAAAAAATCGTGATGTAGCAATTTTTCAGTAGGCGGTGCATAGATAATATTGGAAATTTTGAAAGCTTGGCATTTATAACAAGAAGTGATATCTGCACAGATGTTATTAATTTTAGGATGCCAAAGTCTCTGGATTAATAACAAATAAAAGTTTGTTTTCCTATGTGAGCAAAACTCCTATGCGCCTTGATTGGTATTCTAGTCAAATAATCATGGGACATATGGACCGACCGGGACCCTGGCAAACCCCGACTAGAAATTAGGGTGGTTAAAATGGCAAATTATATTTATTAATGGTGGATTAAATCAAACAAAATATAAGAAATTTTTTTCAATATTTTCTTTTTCTTTTCTGTTTCATTTGACCGCTCCTCTTCTGCTAGTGAATGTTCATATTTGTGTTTATTTTTGATACCCCCATAAAGATTAGGTTGAAAAATTTTTACTTGGGGCACCCGGAGGTCCTCTTCTAATTTCCAGGCTGCAGATGTTACATTTAGCTATTTCGAGCATATCTTGAAACATTGTAAAGTACTCCCATACTGCTGAAGCTGATCTTTTAGCCATGTATAACAATTGTTATTAACAAAATAATTTTGAAATATAAACAAAATAAACAATATAATTTTGAAATAATGTAGCTAAATGATACAAGTTTGATACACAGCAATAAAATTAAAATGAAATGTATAAATGCAGGTTATTTTGATAATTTTTTCAAAATTTAACTTAGGTTCTTTCTTCCCTTAGTAAACCTGTTGAATAACTATTGTGAATCAGGAAAATAAAATTTCAAATTTTTTTTTACTTTTTTCAAACTTTTATTATACAAAATCTGTAATTTTCTGAAATTTTTCAGAGAAAATGCATCTAATCAATAATTTAAGTGAATGTTGGCTTTTCTACTCCTTCCTTATGATTAAATAAATCTCAATTAAAATTATATCAATTTTCTTAACCTAAAATTTCATTGCTTTTGACCTCTTTACAAATTTTAGGCAACCCCGGTCCCAGCCATGGCCCCTGCCAAATTTGGGAGATCCCGGCCCCGGTCAATCCCTAATGGGATACAATTAACGACCATCACACAAATAGATATATTTGTGAGATCTTGTAAATAATTTTAATAGTCACACAAATGGTGAATTCCTCAATATGGCTCCCTTTTGTCACTTCAGGATTAGATCCTTATCCTGTATAAGATCTAATTCTATGTCTTCTATGTCCAATGGATTTGTTATATACGCAAAGTGAGTTCTTCCTCCCCACCAGTCTGTGGACTACCTTCTTGATCCATCAGTGCAACTACCACCAATGATTGAGCTTTCTTCTCCATAGACGCATCCAAGAGTCCAAACTCTTGGAATTCTACTGGGTTGACTATTTGTGTTTTTATCTTTATTTCCTCCCCAACTCTTTGCATTGGCACTAGGAAATTGTAATGAATTCCCCCAAGCATAAAAGATTACAGGTGCTGTTTTCAGATGGACCTCCAAATTGAAGAGGTTTTGCGTTCCCATAATACACACAAACCTGGACCTTCTGCATTTTAGCATACTCATGTATGGCATGTGTGGGTGGAAATTGCTCCACATTCCTCATGTGGTTTGCTGTGCATTTTATCCAGTTGATAATCCGTATTTTATTTGATTTTCCAAGAGCTCTCTAGTAACTTCCTCTCTCTCAATCCTTGAAGATGCTCAGTGGACCCATACAGCCAAGTCGAGAATGCCTGGAACAGGGAATCACTTTTTTCCGGTATTTTTATCTCAGAGATTTCATTTACTGGTAGAGATTCCTGATCAAAGATTTTTCCTATAGGTGTCCGTGATAACGCATCAGCTATTATATTGTTCTTTCCCGGAATATATTGCAACTCATAATCGATATCATTCAACTCCTCTAAGGTGCGGGGAACTCTCGATGTCACTAATGGCATATTATGTAAAAATAACAAAGGTTTAGTATCTGTACGAATGATAACTTTATGCTATACAAGAAAGGCTTCATGGACTTTACTGCCCAATGGATGGCTACAACCTCTTTTTCAGTAATACTATACAGCTGTTCCGATTTCAAAAAGATAGTAGAAATGAAAGCTATGGGCCATTCTTTTCCCTCCTGGTCTTGAGCCAGACAGGCTGCTGCTCCACTGTCAGAAGCACCTCTTATATGTAGATGCTTCTGACATTGCAGCAGCAGGCTGTCTGGCTCAAGACCAACCAGGAGGAAAAAGAATGGCCCATAGCTTTCATTTCTACTATCTTTTCGAAATCGGAACAGCTGTATAGTATTACTGAAAAAGAGTTCTCCACACCTTAGAAGAGTTGAATGATATAAGAGGTTGAATACATATAAGAGGTTGTGTCGAAACAGAACAATCTGAGTACTTCAAGACTGGTGGTTCAATTAAAGCCTTCTTTAACAATTCAAATGAATTTTCACACAATTCGGTCCACTTCAAGGATTTTCCCCCGAGCAACTCAAACAAGGGTTTTTCCACCTCTGAACAATGCGGGATATGTTTCCAATAAAAATTTATCATTCACAGAAATTGCCACAGCTGTCTGATTGCCTTAGGGACTGGAAATTTCATGATCCCCTGCAGGCTGAAATCTAATGGAATCATCCCCTGCTCCGAAACAAATAGCATTTAATAATGCACTAAATAAAAGTTATAGCCCTGTCCCTCCTAAACAACAAAATTAAAAAAAATTAGTAGGTAGCAATTTTTTTTTTAAAGAATTTTTTTTCTTTTTTTTTTTTTTTTTTTTTTTTGAAAAAAAAAAATTCAAGTGCTTATATCTTTTTTTTTTTTTTCTAGATGTGATATCAAAAATCTAATCCCTCTAATGCTAGAAATTGGGGCTGAGATTATTCAGTTAAATTTTCAGCTCCTGTGGACCAGTGGTTTGACCCCGCTATTCATTTTTTCTTTAACTTTGGGTCCAAATAACTTTTAAAGGTATAAACTCAGAAAAATGTTAGAGATTAACTTAGAACTTCTGGACAAAAATGCATATACCCTCAATTTCAGCTCAGTCGGTCAAATGATAAGTTTTTTTTTAAGACTGGACCCTCCACTTAAGAACACCACTTTACAAGTTCTTACATCCACGGCTATGGTTTCACCATGATTTATTTCCCTGACATAAAGCCAATTTTTTCTCATAGATAAATATATAAATAACAAAATAACAGATGTTCTTTTTGCAAGATACCACATATTCAATGACAACCTGGTATGATGACAAACCTGCTTGGTTTCAAAGTAAAATCTTCCTATAATTTAAAAGCAATGATTACTTCTCCCATAACAGGGAATTTATTCTTTCCTATTCCTTCTACACTCTGATTAGCTGTACTCATTAATGAGTACATCCCATCATCCAATTCATTGAAACAGTGAGCCTATTTTAAACTCACTTTGGCTCCCATTTTGAGGAACTCTGTACAATCAGCAATCTGAGATTGATCTTGGATGGAAACTTGTAGCAGAGTTTCCTCTAGTGCTTTTATCATCACATCCTAATAACTTTCTTCAGCTCTGACTCATCTCGTATTTCCTATACTCCATTTCCATATCTTCTTGACTTTGATTACTAATGAGAAAAGTAGGTAAAGTTCCTCCGTTATCCATTTCATTGTTATTTTCATCTGGACTATTCTCTTGAGAATAATCAATAGCATCATGATTATGAGGATTTTTCTGAGACCATCTAGAGTCTTCCTCATTTGTCTTCTTCTCCAAGTGTTCCCCTTCACAAAATGGGCATTTCAGTCTATCATATTTTTTGACAGAACAATTCACCACTAAGTGGCCAACCTCCTTACAATATAAATACCAGTTTTGTGCCACATAGCAATCTTCTTATTGGTGACCTCTTTTGCCACAATATCGTCAAACGATAGTGCTTTGCATTGACTCATGGAGTGTACATTCTTTTTGCAATGGGCACAGGATTAAATATTATGGGAAGCAAATGTAATTGTTGGCAGGCTGTCTGTATGATTGTCCCCGGAACCTTGCTGTTGTTGCTCCTGGTTTTCCCCTGCCAAAATAGGAGTTATGACTTTATGCTTCTAGCCATTGGTTGTGCTTGAACAGTCAGCTTCCCTGCAGAACAACCCCTTATTACCGGTGGTATCTGCTGGTAACAGCAGGTTATCGGAGAGATCTCACATATCTAAGAGTATGTCTGATCTGGTTTAGTTTATATCTGTGACTCCATACCTGCATCACTTTTCTCCAAGTGCGTCGTGCTCAGAAAACATATATCGACCATGGCCACCAATCACTCCCAAAGAGGTTTTTATGACCATTAAAATGTTATCCACTTGCCTCCATACTTCATCAGGTAACCTTTAAACATTTCTGTCTTATAATGGGCATCTTCGTCACATCATTACCCAGAAAAACCCCTTGTGTCAGACCCACCACTTGCAAGGCAAAAAGGGGCATGGCATCTCTTTCCTTCAATACGGCGTCCGTAAAATTTTCAGCATCCACTTTTAACTCCTCCAATTCTTCTTTAAACCATTGCACCATTTTCCTTTACTTCAAATACTCCATGGAAGTATGTGAAACTATTTTATTAATGCAGTGCCGTGCATGTGCGCCCAACAATGGTACCATACCTTCGGTAAACCCGGTGTACATGGCCGCACAATATGCCTCAAAACATACTAGAAATTGTACTAAGGTTTCTCTGGAATCATGGTGAAACTTGCCAAGAGGGATCACCTTAGGTTTACTATCTAATGAAAGAGTTTAAACTAGGGATGACACTGAGTGTTTTAAATAAGCGTTTTGTTATATATATATATATATATATATATATATATATATATATATATATATATATATATATATATATATATATATATATATATATATATATATATATATATATATATATATATATATATATATATATATATATATTCAATTCATTTACTTCCGCTACCTCATTTCACTTTCTTTAAATCTTTGAAGGTGGAAATTCATATAATCTAGGTTGCATCACCTAAGCAATACAGGTTTTAATTTCTGTAATTCAGAGTGCAGTTCAACATTAACACTGATTATGATACAAAACGTTACATGCACTCACTGTTCACTCCTTCAAAAAAAAAAAAAAAAACAATTAGCAATAAAATATGTTGTATATGTAAATTCGTTTTATGCTTTCATATGAAATTAATATGTTAACTATTTAATATACACCTAAATAAAAGAAAGGTTTGACCAGGAGGTAATTTTTTATTTTAATTATTTTATCCTTCATATCAGTTTAAGGAACTGTATACAATGGGGATTCAAGGTTTTACTAAATATTAGACGTTTATATTTGGCTTTAACTTTTAGATTACGATTGTAGTTTTAAGCATATATTTTATTGTGTGATTAAGCTAACTACTTATTTCATTTTAATAGATATCACTCTCACTACTTTAATCGTTCTGAAAACAATCCAGAGTTAAGGCTGTGTTCTGCTACAGGACTATTTCACTGTTTTGGTGATTTTCAGAGTCCACAGTGCCATAGCAAGCACGTAATCAACCCTTACAAATCCAGAGAAGAACGAATAATATTTTCCACATGGAATTTTGATCATGTGTAAGTCATCAGTGAATTAATTAATGCTTTTTGGTTTTTTTAACAGTAAATTTTCTGTAATCTCTCTCTCTCTCTCTCTCTCTCTCTCTCTCTCTCTCTCTCTCTCTCTCTCTCTCTCTCTCTCTCTCTCTCTCTCTCTCTCTCTCTCTCTCTCTCTCTCTCTCTCTCTCTCTCTCTCTCTCTCTCTCTCTCTCTCTCTCTCTCTCTCTCTCTCTCTCTCTCTCTCTCTCTCTCTCTCTCTCTCTCTCTCTCTCTCTCTCTCTCTCTCTCTCTCTCTCTCTCTCTCTCTCTCTCTCTCTCTCTCTCTCTCTCTCTCTCTCTCTCTCTCTCTCTCTCTCTCTCTCTCTCTCTCTCTCTCTCTCTCTCTCTCTCTCTCTCTCTCTCTCTCTCTCTCTCTCTCTCTCTCTCTCTCTCTCTCTCTCTCTCTCTCTCTTCTCTCTCTCTCTCTCTCTTCTCTCTCTCTCTCTTCTCTTTCTCTCTCTCTCTCTCTCTCTCTCTCTCTCTCTCTCTCTCTCTCTATCTCTATTTCTCAATATATTATATATATATATATATATATATATATATATATATATATATATATATATAATATATATATATATATATATATATATAAATAAAATATTTGATCGGAAGAGACCAAAGGCCTACCAACATTCACCAAAGTTGACAGAATGTCGGAATCGTTGCTGATAATAATGACCAACATATTCCTATACACAGCGTTTGAAGGTATGAAAGTCAAAGGAAGTTGGGAAAATAAGTAAAAGAAGTGTGTTTCAGACTTCATCAGTAAAGTACATGTTAGATTGAGCATAGCAGTTAAATCTTGAGGATGAGACTGTGTAGAAAGGCGTGTTGCTCGAGCCGTTCTCAGTAGAGGAGATATGCGATATGAGAGTTGAGAAGAGTATTGTCCGTTATAATATCGATAATATAGTGACGCAACAATTCAACAAGCAGAAAGAAACTGCAGAGATTTAATGAGAGCAAAAGATTTAAGATGAAAAGCATTAGACTCCACCTTTTTCAGATCAGTATGAGTGGAACCACCCTAGATGTGTGAAGCATTTTACATACATGGCAATCAACACCCCTAAAAAAAGCAAGCAACTGGGATAGTGTAAAGAAATTCTGAAGTGACCTCTTAGAAGCTTGTTTGGAAAGAGAAGTAATATGATACTTCCAAGATACATCACAAGAAAAAGATATACTGAGAATGTTAATGACAGGCAAAGGTTTGAGTTGTATGTTTTTGAAGATGGCATAGTTTTCTGAAAGGTTATGTCGAGTAGAGAGATGGAGGATTTGAGGTATCGAAAACGACTGTTTTCTCTGCTCCAATTTGAAATTCGAGAAAGGTCAGAGGTTTGTTGCTCCGGGGCAACCCAATTAACTACAGTTGAGAGTGGCTTTTTTCAAACAGAAGGAAAAGTGGATAGGTGATGAAGTTATATAGAAGATTATTAATGAAAAGTAGGAAGAGAGATGGGAATAGGACAGATCACAAAGGAACAACACTATACATAGATTTAAAGGAAGAACTTTGGTCGTCTACAGCAGTTGCTATTGAACGACAGAAATGGGAAGCAGAGAGAAATATAATAAATTATAAAAGAGTGAAGCTTAGAAATCAAAGCTTTGCGCCAAATTCTATCGAAAAGTTTTGATATCTCCAGTGCTACAGTGAAAGATTCACCAAAACCCCGAAGAGCTGAGAGTGAAGAGTCAGAGAGAAGGAAAAGATTATCTGAGGAACGCTCTTCAACGAGTCATATACTGGCGATCAGAGAAAAGAATGAAAGAATTGAGATGTTTTCAAATTGTCCTGTAAAGGATAGATTCGAAAACTGTAGAAAGAACGGAAGTTAAGAAATAGGACGATATTTATAGGGTTGAGAGGGGTCCCCCTTCTTTGGTACAAGCTGCATGAGAGCTCATTTTCAACAAGAAGGGAAGATCGAAGTAGAATTATGGGGGGGCTGGCTTAGAAAAATAAGTTTTGAGAACCGCAGGTGGGAGATCATCAGGATCGTATGCCTTCTTAGTATTAAACTCTGAGATAGCAGAAATGACGTCTTTAGAAGAAATTACAATATTAGGCATAAATGAGTTGGATGGGGTTGAATGAGAAGGAATAACTGCAGAATCGTCTAGGGTGGAATTGTACTGTCAGAAGATAATAGAGGAGGGAAATAACAAGAAGCAAAGTTAGAGTTAACATTTTTTGGCAAAATGCCAGAAGGACGTGAAGAAGAGGAACCAGAAAGATTATTGCATTTACGACTTTGAAACGAGTTTTTACAGTTATGAAGAATTCATTTTGCACTATTCCGAGACGGAATATATGTGCCAGAGTTTCTGGAGTTTGAAGACTACGGAAATTCCTGAAGGCTGCTAACTTGCAGAGAATAGCACGAGAACAAGCAGAGTTAAACTAAGGTTTGTTAGGTTTAGTTGATTGGAAAGAAAATGAGATGTACGCCTCCATGTCAGAGAAAATCACCTCAATTATACGCTCTACACATTCCAAGGGAATCCTCCCACGAAAACAGTAGTCATTCCATGGGAAATCAGTAAAGTACAACCGAAAGTCAGACCAATTAGCAGCACCGATTGTCAGATATGTCTTCTCGCCGAAGACTGGAGCATCCTTGAGAAAACTTGAAAGACAGAACAAGATTCAGAGATAAGGTGATCGGATGAACCCATAGGATGAAAGAGTTTAACAGTACAAGGAAAAGAATAAGTTAAGAAAGATGAAGTATGTTGGGGTTGCCTAAAATTTGTGAAGAGATCAAAAGCACTGAAATTTTAGGTTAAGAAAATTAGATATAATGTTAATTAAGATTAATTTAATTATAAGGAAGGAGTAGAATAGCCAACATTCACTTAAATTAACGATTATTTAAATTTTTTCAGAAATAAAATCAGAAAATTACAGGTTTTGAATAATAAAAGTTTGAAAAAAGTACAAAAATTTTGAAAAAATATATTTTTGATTCACAATAGTGATTCAGCAGGTTTACTAAGGTAAAATGATAAATGGAAATAAAAAAAATTAACATCAAAGATGACTCTCTTACCTTCTGGAAGCCAAACAAGAATGAACTTCCCACACTGGCAAGAAAATTTTTTTGCCCACCAGCAAGCTAAAGCGCCAGTGAAAGAGAATTCAAAGTAGGGAAATCAATTCTGAAAGAATTGTTTGACTATACAGTCTTAGAGCAAGTATATTCATCGTCACTACCCTCTGTTCCTGGACATTTCACTCCAAATTCTAAAACTTATGATCTAAATGTTGAAGAAGATTCTGATAGTGATTTAAGTGAATGAATAGTTTGTTTCCTATTTTATGTTGCATTCATTTTGCCACACCCAATATGTAACGAAGGAGTAATGAAATTAAAATCTTTATTTTCTTATATTTTGTTTGATATAATCCACCATTAATAAATATAATTTGCAATTAACCCCGGATTTTTCCTGTTATTAGCCGAGGTCAGTAAAAAAAAAAAAAAATGGCCGGGCACACTTAAATAAATAAATTAATGAGGATCTGAGAAGCATTTGGTGGAGATTCCTTGATTCAGAAGAAAGTATGAATTGAGAGGAAGTTATAATTTTTAAGAATGAATCGTCATTGAGGGAATGTAGCTTCAATATAAGAAATATTAGTTAAGTGGGTTGAATTCTATGTACGAAGTTTAGGTATATTTTTGTTTAGTACAGTAGTAGAAGTCTGATTATTTGAGATTTACTTTTCATTGGAACTTTAGGAAATATATATATATATATTTAAATATATATATATTATTATATATATATATATATATATATATATATATATATATATATATATATATATATATATAATATATATATATATATATATATATATATATATATATATATATATAATATATATAAATAGTGATGGCATCCGCATCTTCGTCGCATTTTCGAAAATTCTATATCCTCATCCATACTTCTAAAGTTATACATCCGCACTTCACGAAAATTCGACATCCGCGTACAGTTCTATAATAATGTTGGGGGATCTACGGTCCGCCATCGGTAAGGTAAAGATAAATGACATGTCATGTGACTCCTGCTTTACCAATTGGGGAAAGGTTAAAGTGGGGGGGGGGTATGTTGACTACGTGGTCCATTAATGAGTGAATTAAGCCGCTGTAACCATGAAAAGGATTGCGTGACGACTAACACATGATGAGTACTTACAGATAACCACCCTCATTGCAGAAGGGTACTGGTACTGTGAAATCGGTCGATGGTTTGGTGTAGCACACACAACTATTGCACGAGTCGTGCATCGGTACCACGACACCAGGAGCACGCAAAGATAAAGGGTCAAATGAATTAAAAAGAGCGGAACAGTTTGAGTCCTTTAGCCTTTGACTCAACCCTATCCAAAAGACTGGTGAAACTTAAGCCTCCCCAGATATGAGAGTAGTACTCTTTATAGGGCCTGATGAGGCCCTTGTATAATTGGAGTAACTGCGAAAAAGAAAAATATTCTCGCAGTCTAAACAGAACTCTCATCTTATTTGAAGATGTGAGGTTTCCAAGACTTTTTTTTTTTGTTTATGTGAAAGTCAGAAATGTTTATATTGTCAATAGGAGAGACGGGAGGACCATCAAAAGAAATAGAGAAGGTAGGAGGTGTCTTTGAGAGGGGGATTTCTAGAAGTTGAATTTCACAAGGTTTAGAGGGCCCCACTTGGAAATTCTCTCCAGATCAGCAAAAATTGAATCTGAAAAATGAAGAAGAGAGGCAACTCTAGATTCAAAAGAAGGAGCAGATTTGAAATGAGTAGAAGAATGGAGGGTCGAGTCATCGGCATAGGAATGGATAGAATTAGATGAGTAGCTGAAAAGTAAAAATAGAGTAGGTGACAAGACAGAGCCCTGAGAAACACCACTATTGACAGAAAAGGAAGAAATCACTCCAACAACAACCGAAATGGAACGATTAGAAAGGGAAGTTGGAAACCCAAAGAAGGGTAGTTTGGAAAGCAGTGACTCATGCCATACCCGGTCAAATGCCTTAGATATGTCAAGCGCCACCACACGTCTCCCCATGGTCCCTAAGGGCAGAAGACTATAAATCTGTGAGAGAGGAAAATATGTCACCAGTAGACCTATAACGCCGAAAGCCATATTGATAATCAGAAAGAAGGGAATGAGATTTCAGATAATCCAAGAAGTGTTTCAAAGATTTTAGGCAGAATACAAGTGAGAGCTGTAGGGTGATAGTTGGAAGGATCAGAGTGGCTACCTTTCCTCGGAATAGGTTGGACCCATGCGCGCTTCCAACATTGAGGGAAAGTACTAGTATTGAGGCATAGAGAGAAAAGTCGAACTAGGGACGGAGCTAGCTCAGAAGCACATTCCCTTAAAACTCGGGGAGGAATGCAATCCGGGTCGTTTGCCTTGATTTCAGAAGCCCATGCACCTGATTAAATGTAATCACAGGTAGAGTCATGGAACATCTTGGGGGAGTAGGAGGAGGATTGCCGGAGTCGTCCAGGGTTGAATTAGAGGAGAACAGGAGGCCGAAGAGATTAGCCTATTTAGTTGGAGTGTTAGCAACAGAACCATCAGAGCGAATAAGAGGAGGAAAGGAATACTTTCAGAATTTGTTAGAGATGTTTTTGGCAGGAGGCCAGAAAGATTTATCCGTAGGAGAATTGAAGAGCTCAGTTTGGAAAGCAGTGACTAATTTTGAAAGTCTGCTCTGATTGTAGAAGATTATCCCTGCAACGATTCCGATTTAAATGAAAATTAGCGAGAGTGATAGGAGAAGGAGAGTTTTTCCACTCGATACGCGATGTCTGTAGTCTAAATGGTACGAGAGCAGGCGCGATCGAACCATAGATTTCATGAGAGAAAGATTTAGATGAAGAATTAATGAACCTACTCATCCCATTAACGATTACAGCCCACACCTTATCAGCAGAGACTGACGCGTCTTCAGAATTAAGCAGTCCCTCCAGGGATAGCAAAGAAGTTGATCTTTTCCTAACTTCTTATCCTCCTTACTCTCAAATTTTTTTCCTCCTCTGCGTTCATCCGATCACCTTATTTCTGTATCTTCTTCTGTCTTTTCAAATCTTCCGTAAGAACGGCCCCAACCTTCGATAAGGAGACGTTTCTGGCATTTCGGTGCCACTAACTGGTCTGACTTGCGGTTGTGCTTTTTTGGTTTATCATGGAATGATTACTGTTTCTGTGGGAGGGGTATCTCGGACTGTGCAGAGCACATAACAGAGGTGATTCTGACATTCTTTCCCTTCTACGAAACTTTACAAACCGTGTTTTAACTCTGCTTGTTCTAGTGCTTTCCACCACATGGATGTTGCCTTCAGAGATTACTGTAGTGTTCAAACTCCAGAAACTCATGCAACTTATATTTCATCCTGGAATCGTGCAAAATCTATTCTCCGCCGCACCAAACATTTATTTCTTCGTCGTAAATGCACTTATCATTCTAGTTCTTGTTCCTCACCCCTTTTCTGGCATTTTGCAAAGAATGTCAACTCTAACTTTGCGATACTAGAGAAGGTATAGACCTTCTCTAGTATCTTATGACAGTACAACTACCGTTCTGCCTTCCTCTAAAGATGAACTCTTCGCACAAACATTTGCTTTTAATTCAACCTTGGACAATTCCGGAAATGTTCCTACTCCTTTAAGCCCCTCCAACTCATTTATGCCTAAAATTGTAATTTTTTATAAAGACGTCATTTCTGCTCTCTCTGAGCTTAACACTAAGAAGGCATACGGTCCTGATGGTATCCCTCCTGTGGTTCTCAAAACTTGCTTTCGAGCTTGCACCTTGCCTTGGCTTGGTAAACTATTTCGTCTATATCTTTTTACTTCAGCCTTCCCTTCTTGCTGGAAAGTGCTCTCATTCAGCCTGTGCCGAAGAAGGGGGACCCCTCTCAATCTTCCAGCTACCATCCCATTTCTTTAACCTCTGTTCTTTTTAAAGTTTTCGAATCTATCCTTAACATGAAGATTTGGAAACATCTCAATTCTTCTAATCTTATTTCTGATCGCCAGTATTGCTCTCGTAAAAAATGTTCTTCTTATGATCTTCTTTCCCTTCTCTCTGACTCATGGTCATCCTCTCTTCTGCATTTTGCTGACGCACTGGACATATCGAAAGCTTTCGATATTGTCAGGTACAAAGCTATAATTTCCAAATTTACTTCTTTCGGAATCTATCCTTCTCTCAGATTTACTTTCTGATCGTTTTATAGCAGCTGTTGTTGACGGTCATTGTTTATTCTTTAAATCTATTAATCTGCTTTTCATTAGTGACATTCTCTCTGTTACTTCATCTCCTATCCTCCCTTATGCTTATGACTCCACCCTGTATTACTCTTTTCAATTTGAAAGGCGCCCCTCCTAACAGCAATTAACTCTTCAAAGCTTCAAAAATGCCTTCAAAACTCAATTTCTCCATCTCTACTTGACACAACCTTCCACAAAACTACGATATCTGTAATAACTATGATAGTACATACCACTCAAACCTTCATCTCTCTTCAATATTCTTTGTGTTTCTTTTTCTCTTGAAAAGATCACATCTCTCTCTTTCAAAACAAGTTTCTAAGAGGTTAGGTATTCTGAGGTGCCTTCAGAATTTCTTCACTTCACTTTAGTTGGGTGTTGTTCGTCCCTGTATTGAGTATTCTTCACACATCTGGAGTGGTTCCACTCATACATCTCTACTTGAAAAGATGGAGTCTGGGGCTTTTCGTCTTATCAGCTCTCCTACTCTCACTACTTCTCTCCAGTCTCTTTCTGCCCTTCGAATTGTTGCGTCACTCTCTATACTATCGCTATTACTATGAACACTGCTTTTCTGAACTCTCCCATCGCATACCTTCTGCATTGAGAAGGCTCGTGCAACACGTCTTTATACACAGTCTCATCCTTTTTCTGTCCAACTCTCAGACCCCAAACTTAACCGCTATTGTCAGTCTTACATGTACTCTACTGTAAAATCTGGAACGCACTCTCTCATCCATTTTCCCAACTTCCTTTGATTTACACACCTTCAAACGCCGTGTATCAAGGTCATGTCAGCCTTTAATTTGACCAGATTTCCGATTTCTCCCTAACTGGAAATTTTGTAGGCCTCTGGCCTTTGACCACTACAGGTGATATATATATATATATATAATATATATATATATATATATATATATATATATATATATATATATATATATATATATATATATATATATATATATATATATATTATATATATATATATATATTACAGTATTGAGAAATCTCGTTCAATTATTCCACTTGTGAGAAAAGCAATAGAAGAAAATCCCAATAAGCTAACAGTCAATACTGATTATCTTTTTGAATTATTGTTTGAACATCTTCGGAGAACTGAAAGTAAATTGAGAGGAAACTTAAAGCTCGTCAATATTGTCTGTCATAATAAAAATCCTCATAACCTTGGTTGTGATAAAAGAAAATTAATATATGAAGAGTTTTCTGAACCTAAAGAACTGCACAGAGCGAAGAAGATTCGGCTCTAGTTTCAAGAAAGTATTATCATTTATAATTTTGGGCCTACATCTTTCACTTTATTTTTTTATTTTTTATCAAAAAAAAATATATATATATATATATATATATATATATATATATATATATATATATATATATATATATATATATATATATATATATATATATATATATATATATATATATATATATATATATATATATATGGACCGACCGGGACAATGGACACTGCTTTTCTGAACTCTCCCATAAGAGAAAACCGATGGGTTTACCTTGCCGGGGTTAATATTGAAAATAATACTTTTTAATGGTGGATTAAATCAAACAAAATATAAGAAAATTAAGATTTTTTTCTTGTTTTCTCAATATTTTCTGTTTCTTTTGACTGCCTCTTCTGCTAGTGAATGTTCATCTTGTGTTAATGATTTGATTGAAAATTTTTTACACAGGGCACATTGAGGTTCCTTTTCTAATTTCTGGCTGCAGATGTTCCATTTAGGTATTTCGAACCTATCCTGAAACATTGTAAAAATCTCCCACACTGCTGAATTATATTTTTAGCCATAGTGACTGAAAGTATAAATAAAATAATAAATTTGAAATAATGTAGCTAAATTATATAAATTTGATACACAGCAATAAAATAAATTGATATTTATAAATACAAGTTATATTGTTAATTTTATATCTTACAT
>SEYY01000284.1:7500-20000 GCA_009176605.1 Armadillidium nasatum
ATATATATATATATATATATATATATATATATATATATATATATATATATATATATATATATATATATATATATATATATATATATATATATATATATATATATATATATATATATATATATATATATATATATATATATATATATATATATATATATATATATATATATATATATATATATATATATATATATATATATATATATATATATATATATATATATATATATATATATATATATATATATATATATATATATATATATATATATATATATATATATATATATATATATATATATATATATATATATATATATATATATATATATATATATATATATATATATATATATATATATATATTATATATATATATATATATATAATATATTAAATTTAAACAAAATGGACATGCTGAGTATCATAATGCAGTAAACAAATTAAGGACTGGATCGATACATAATAAATGAAACTTTTTATTCCTTGAATTGTTTTAATAAACCCCAATTTTGTTACCCCCCCCCTCCCTCTTGTGTCCGACGTTGCCTTGAAATAATTAGAGTCCACCATAACCGAGTTCAATCTTCTATTGAATGACGGTGTATATTCTACATTTTCATTAGTTAAAAAACAAATCCTATGATATCTCTGACTCTTCTCATGTTGTTCGTCATAGATATGTTGCCTTAAGAAATTCCCGTCAACTTCAAATTTCCGACGCTGAAACTACTTCTATCTCACACCTAATCAAGTGAAATATTTTCTTCGATATATTAAAAGCTCTTTTATCTGCAGAAAATGCAATAATTTTTCTTGTTTTTCTCTTTCCATATTTATTGTGGTATTCGCTTTCTTTTCTTCTTCCTCTTTTCTTTCTCTTGTTTTCCATATTGCCTTTACAGATGCTTTATCGTCTGCTAAACTAAACTCTTCGTTTAAAATTTTGAAGATTTTTGAAGACTATTTCGGTTTTGTTTCTCATTTGTTTTCTCTTCATTTTGTAAAATATCGTAATTTCTTCTAACGATTTGTTTTCTACTTTCTCCAAGTTTAACGCTGACCCATTTCAACCCTCTTTTTATCGTCATATTCCTCTAGCTTCTTTCTTCTCAAAATATTCCAATTTTATTTTTAGGAAAAAGGTTTGAAAATTCTAAAATTCTAATCTTCATTTCGCTAAAATGTTTTCTGGTAGAAAGTTTGGCTGGAGATCTTCTCTGCCTTCTCTCAGACCATTGATCTTCTGTATGGCTTTCGACATTATTGTGCATCTTTGCAGTGGGTCTAGACATTTCGAAAGCTTTCGAAAGGGCATAGCTAATGGATATGACTTCTAAAGTTCCTTGTTTTTATACCTATCATTTCTGTGTAACTTTTCCTTGCATCCTCATAACATCTGTTGTAAAATATTTCTGATCATTCTTTAAATTTATCACTTCTTCATTATCACTTCTTCATTATTCTCTATAACTCTCCCATTCAAGTTTTTTCATTTTAAAAAACAGCTTAGTTAACCAAACATTAAATTTCTTGTCAAAAGGGTGACCTTGAAAAAAAGACAGGATTTTTCTTATATATGTGAACGGAAACTATACTCACTCCAAACATTCTTCTGTTCAGAATACTTTTGGAATTTCCTTTTTTTTTTTTTTTTCCTTTTTTTTTGGAAAAAAGATTATAAAAACCTTAAGGTTAAAATCTTGGACATCATGGACAACGCTTCTCTTATGAATTTCCAGGAGTAACAATGAAAAATGTAATAAATAAATTTAAAAATGGATCTGCATTTCTTCTAATTTGCTGATAGTCGATTATTATTTGACCTTTCCACAAAAAGATCGCACAAAAAAAGCTATTTATATTTTATATATGAAAAGTGACTGAAAATTTACATTTCACTCAGAATGATCTGCTTTTAATCTAGTGGGTAAACTTTATGTAAATGTCAAAAGCGAAAAACAAATTTTTTTGAAAACGAAATAAAAATTATTTAAAGTAAAAAAATTGAAAAGGAAAAAAAAATAAAATAAAATATATTAATAGAACAAGCGGGAAAAAGATTTTATTTTCAATATTTCAAAAAAATTTTTTATTCTATTTTCTCTGAATGAGTAAAAATAGAAAAATATTTTAATAATAATAATAATAATAATAATAATAATAATAATAATAATAATAATAATAATAATAATAATAATAATAATAATAATAATAATAATAATAATAATAATACTCGTAATAATAATAATGAAAATATTAGTATTATTATTTTATTATTATTATTTTTTTATTATTGTTATTAGTATTAATTTTGAGCTCAGACCATGAATTCGCCCCCCAGAAGCGCTTTATAGTTTTGTACAATACAAATTAAGTATACGATGATTAGTTTGTATGAATTTTGTAACTGAAAAATGAATAAAGATTAAAGCTCAAAGATTAAAAATATTTCCGAAAATTCTTATTATGACGACATTTCGTGCTAGGTATTAGTTTTGTTATAATTGTTATTATTATTGCTAACTTTACTACCTTATATATTATTATTAGTGTTATTATTATTATTTGTAAACATCATATTTGTATCTTAATGGTTATTAAAATAAATTGAAGAAAATTATTATTATATTTAGTAGTATAGGACCTACTGTAACATTGCAAAATTTGAAGTGTACTTTTCTGAATAAAATATAGAAATTGAATTTGAAGCTATTATTATTATTATTATTATTATTATTATTATTATTATTATTATTATTATTATTATTATTATTATTATTATTATTATTATTATATTATTATTATTATTATTATTATTCTTATATTATTATCTTATTATTATTATTATTATTATTATTATTATTATCAAATTAATTATTATTATTATTATTATTATTATTATTATTATTATTATTATTATTATTATTATTATTATTATTATTATTATTATTATTATTATTATTATTATTATTATTATTATTATTATTATTATTATTATTATTATTATTATTTAGAAAATCAATATTAGCTTTTGTTTTTATAAACTAAATGCATTTAACTTTCAAATTTTTAAAAATTTCCTCCTGCTTAGCATTATTTTAAGCATTATTCCAGAGAATAATTTGCATTTAATATATATATATATATATATATATATATATATATATATATATATATATATATATATATATATATATTATTATATATTATTATTATTATTATTATTATTATTATTATTATTATTTTATTATTATTATTTATTATTATTATTATTATATTATTATTTTTATTTTATTATATTTATAAAATAAAATATATTAAAATAAGATTAAAAATATATTACAAAATTATATTAAAAGTTTAAGCCACATAACATTCAATTTTATTGCTAATTTGAGGTTTTTAGATTTCTGATATAAAAGGCCTCGACAATCTTTAGTTTCTGAACTTCACATAATTAATATAGAATTTTGAATGTGGTAAATAAATTCTAAACCTAAAGGGTTATTTTATCGTGTTCTATATATTTGTTATTATTATTATTATTATTATTATTATTATTATTATTATTATTATTATTATTATTATTATTATTATTATTATTTAATTAAAAAATTTCTGTTATCTATAACTGTACTTCTTTTAATGCATTTAGCGTTCCAACATGGTGACGTTTATTTATTTATTTTTTATTTTTTATTTTGAATAAAATAATTAGATTTTTCTTTCGCTTGTTTTTCTAATCGCATTAAAAAGGGGAAAAAGCATCTTGCTTTTAAATATTTGTAAATTTTTAATGTTTATTTTTTGATATAGTAAGAAAACAACGACAACAACAAAAAAAAACATCAACACAAAAGTACATCAACAACAGTAACAGCAACACCAATAACAACAACAACAACAACAACACCAACACCAACACCAACACCAACAACAGCAACAACAACAACAATAATAACAAAAGCAACAATATCAACAATAATTTATTACTTCCGTTTCATCAAACTATAGTAGCAGTAATATTACGTCATCCCGTGGAAAAAAAAAATCTGATTCTAGTTAATTAATCTTTGGTCCATCGGAGAACTTTGAACTCATCGAGAAAGTGCAATAACATGATTTTGCTAACCAGATGGTTTAGGTCTTGAGAATCTCGGACGAATAAGGTGGGGCTCGATTGCAGTTCGGTTAAAAAGAACAAGTCATTCTGTCTCTGTTAGTCTATCTGCCTTTTCTCTCTCTCTCTCTCTCTCTCTCTCTCTCTCTCTCTCTATATATAATATATATATATATATATATAATATATATATATATATATATATATATATATATATATATATATATATATATATATATATATATATTAGAAGGGCCCGACTTTTGAAGCCAATGCTAACTGGTACTGATGGGAAGTAGGCCATGATTTTTCCTGAGCCAATTTTTGAGGGGAAATTGAGGAGAAATGAGGGAAACCGCCATTCTCAGACTTTTTCCTGAACCATTTTTGCGGTTTTTTAAATCTCCATTTGTGCTCTTTCGGTAGCACTTGTGGTTTGTCAGTGGTGCTTATGGTTTTTACTTCAGGTTCTCAAGCTCTTTATTGAGCTATTTCAAACTTTTTCTAGCAACGACAGGTGCCACTCTTGCTTAAGCAACGCCCACTCCTGACGAGGGGAGTGCCAGCGTCAGCGACAGCTGGCCCTGAGTTTAAGGTCCTATTACAGCGACACTTGGTAACATTGCAATGTTACAAGACACTCTCGGTGATGTTGCATTCCTTTCCACATGCGCGCACACACAAACACAAGCACTTACACACTTTTACATGACTGTGACGTTATCCGTCCGCCATCTTGTTTTATGACTACATGGTTTCCCCCATCTTGATGAAGTTGTACTCATGGATTTGATCACGTGATTTTGAAATTTTTCCGCCCTTTTTTATTACTTCCTTTAAACGTCATCTATTGAGTGAAAATCAAGCTTCTAAAACTATCTAGACCGAGATTCGAAAACAGGTCCTTTACGAATAGAAATGCATGACGTTACCGACGAACCAAACACTTAGAAAACAAAATTTGTTCAATTTACTCGAAACTTTTTCCTTTCTTCGTATCTTTTTCCTTTGTGACTTGAAATAATTTATTACTTTATTAAATTATATAATCACGTTTACGTTAATGATTATGTTGGAAAAATTTATTACATGCGTGATAACTGAAGTAAAAACCACAAGTGCCACTGAAAAACCGCAAGCGATATCGAAAAAAAACCCAAGTGGAGATAAAAAACCCAAAAAGGGTCAGCAAAAAGAATGAGGGGGAGATTTCCCCTCATTTCCGCTCAAAAAAAGAAAAGGCTCTGGAAAGAGCCCGGCCTATTTCCTCAGTGCAACCTGGCACTGGCATTGCTTTCAAAAGTCAGGTCCTAATATATATTATATATATATATTATATATATATATATATATATATATATATATATATATATATATATATATATATATATATATATATATATATATATATATATATATATATATATATATATATATATATATATATATATATATATATATATATATATATATATATATATATATATATATATATATATATATATATATATATATATATATATATATATATATATAACATCAGCAGGAAGCTACTTAATTAATTAAATGCTTAATTAACAACCTTTGGAAAAGGTTGAACTTTGAAGTCTTCTTAGTTTAACTTTCTAATTACATCAATTAGGCAGTCATACAAAAATTACAACTAATCGTTTATATATATTTATATATTATATATATATTATATATATATATATATATATATATATATATATATATATATATATATATATATATATATATATATATATATATATATATATATATATATATATATAATATTCCTCTGGTGGGCATAGGGCAGCTGGTCTGTTAAGGATAGGCTCGAAAGATTTAGATATAACTGATTTTGAAGAAATGGGACGGTAGTTGGAAGGTTGAGAGGGGTCTTTCTTTTTCGTCACACGCTGAATGAGATCTCGTTTCCGGCAAGAAGTAAAATTTGAACCAGAAAGACAGAATTCGAAATAGTTTACCAAGGCAAGGTGCAAGCTCAGAAGCACAGTTTTGAGAACAACAGGAAGAACATCATCAGGACCAAACGGCTTCTTAGTGTTAAGATTAGAGAGAGCAGAAATAACATCTTTAGAGGAAATTACAATATTAACCATAAATAAGTCGGAGGTGGTTGAAGAAGTAGGAATAGCTCCGAAATCGTCTAAAAAAGAGTTAAAGGAAAAAGTTTGAGGGAAAAGTTCAGCTTTATCAGAAGGCAAAACGGCTGATGTGGCATCACAAGATACTAAAGGAGTAAAAGAGAAAGAAACAAAGTTGGAGTTAACATTTTTTTTGCAAAATGCCGGAAATGGCGTGAGGAAGAGGAACCAGAAAGATTGTTGAATTTTCGAAGGAAATATGTGTTTTTGGTGTCGCTTAGAATAGATTTTCCACGATTAAGGGATGAGTTTCTGGAGTTTGAAGACGACGGTAATCCCTGAAGGCAGCATCCCTGTAGCGGATAGCATGAGAACAAACAGAGTTAAACCAAGGTTTGATAGGTTTAGTTAAAGGGAAAGAACATGAATGTACTCCTCCATGCCAGAGGGAATTACCTCGGTTATGCGCTCTGCACATTCCGAGGGACCACTCCCACGAAAACAGTAATCATTCCAAGGAAAATCAGAGAAGTACAACCTCAGGTCAGACCAATTAGCAGCACCAAAGTGCCAGAAACATCTCCTCGCCGAATGTGGAGGCCGTTTTTGCGGAAGACTTGAAGAGACAGAACAAGAAATGGAAATTAAGAAGGTGATCGGATGAACCCAGAGAAGGAAAGAGTTTAACAGTATAAGGAGAAGGGTAAGAGGTTAGGAAAAGATCAAGTATGCTGGGTTAATCACTAAAATAGTCAAGGATAGTTATAGGGGTAGGGAGCTGTACCAAGGTTTTTCTGGATAGAAAAGTTGTATTTGAATTCACCAGTTGAATTATGAGAACTAGATAATAGCCATTTACGTTGGTGTAAGTTGAAATCACGTAAAATGATGATTTCAGAGAAAAGAGAAGAAGAAAGAATGTGCTCGGTTTTGAAGTTTAAATAGTCGAAGAATTTTTTATTGTAAGTAGAATTAGAAGATAAATAGAAAGAACAAATAAATTTAGAAGTAAAATTGCAAGAGAGCTTAAACCATAAAGTAGAGAACTTAGAAGACTCCAAATTAGAGACACGAGAACAAAAACCATCGTTGCGCACATATGCGCAACATCCGCCTTTGACTGAAAATTGAAGACAGAAACAATAAGGAACATAATAGAGTTTCGGTTAAGAAACTGGGGTTTAGAAGATGAGAGGTTTAGAGAAGATGCGAATTCTTTGCGGTACCATCCTCATCATCACTTCCAAGTGATGATGATGATGGGGTGAGGGGTAGATGAGGGGTATTATTTGGATGCAGCCCCTCCTAGCATCTCCGAGGAAGCTTCATGCTTCGCCATTTCTCTATCTTAATACTTAATGTATGGGTAAACTCTTGTAAATTTGTGCAAACATGTGAAAAATGGGAAAGAGAGATAATGGGAGTATAGACACTCCAATATGAGACCAGGGTACAATAGAAATCCTCTGAGAAAGTGAAACGCGAAAAGGAACAAGTCAAAGGGCAACGGGGTGAAACGGAATAATCTAGCCTCATCCTATCACCAAGCAAGTTATACCGGTGCAGGATACTTACTTTTCTTCGGACGGCCTATATATTTATATATATATATATATATATATATATATATATATATATATATATATATATATATATATATATATATATATATATATATATATATATATATATATATATATATTATATATATATATATATATATATATATATATATATATATATATATATATATATATATATATATATATATATATATATTATATATATATATATTTATATATATTCTCTGGTGGACAAAGGCCAGGGCCTACTTATTACTACCAGAGTTGGGAAAATACCGGAAACCTAGTCAAGTTAAAGGCCGACATGTCCGATACACGGCGTTTGAAGTGTGCTGTTTTTTTGAAAGAACTGCGTTATTTCTCTCTTGCTAAACAAACCTCGAAAGAGGTTGAGTTTTTCTAAAGCATCTTCAAAATTTCTTTGTACACCACCCCACCTGTTTCGTAATTTTAAGGTTATTGTTCACCCATCTGGGGTGGTTCGATCCACTGAGGTCTCCCTAAGTCATTTAATCAACCCTTTCACAGTCGTCTTTTCATTTTCTTTATTTTATAGCCATTACAACGGAAGCTGTTCTTTTGAACACTTCAGTCGCATACCTTCTCCTTTGATGAGAACTTGTGAATACAGACTAATCCTTTCACTTTTCAGCTACCTGACCCTAGACTTAACCGCTATGCTCAGTCTTGCATGTAGGTTACTCCAATGATAAGGTCTGGAAAACTTCCTTTTTTTCTATTTTCCTAATTTCCTATGACTTGCCCTTTCTCAGACACCTTGTATCAGGACTGTCGCCCTTTAGTTTGTCCTGGTTCTTGATTTTCCTCAGACTCGGGTAAAATTTGGTAGTCCCTGACCCTTACTCACCACAGGAGACATTATATATATATATATATATATATATATATATATATATATATATATATATATATATATATATATATATATATATATATATATATATATATATATATATATATATATATATATATATATATATATATATATATATATATATATATATATATATATATATATATGCGTGTGTGTGTGTGTGTACGCGCGCTGACTATAAATAGAAGTGGAAATGAAATATTGGTTAAATATTTAATTCTCGAATTCACAAACAAGTCCTTCGTTTTCTTCTCCAGAAAATAAGGAAAAATATAGACACTTCCTTCAACACTCTCTCTCTCTCTCTCTCTCTGTTTTTTCCTGTTTTATGTGTATTTCTCTTTCTCTTCCTGTTTTCTGTTTCTCTCTCTCTCTCTCTCTCTCTCTCTCTCTCTCTCTCTCTCTCTCTCTCTCTCTCTCTCTCTCTCTCTCTCTCTCTCTCTCTCTCTCTCTCTCTCCCTCTCTCTGTTTCCTTTTTCTCCCTATTCCCAAAGTATAAAAAAATAATTATTTTTTACTCTACTCTCCTTCCCTCTCTCTCTCTCTCTCTCTCTCTCTCTCTCTCTCTTCCCTCTCTCTCTCTCTCTCTCTCTCTCTCTCTTATATATATATGTTCTATCTATTTATATCTTAGTTTAATAATACAATGCAAACAAGATATGAATATTTTATTTTTAAAGCTTCTGAAAAATAGGTCATTATTTATGTTTTGAAGAAATAAACATTACAAAAAATATATACATTTATTTTTAATTTATTATTTATGACTCCTCCGTGAATGCTTCTTTCGATCGATAGTCACTATATTTCTTTTCTTTTTCCAAGGCTTTCTTTTGTAAACATTTGACATATTATATTCTGAAGACTCTTCAGACAAGAGAAAGAGAGAAGATACTTTAAGTGAAGACAACTAGAGTTGCTATCTTCACTGAACTTGACTCTTTTTTTTTATAAAGAAATTGGTTAAGTATATTAGGTCCCTTACGTTGCCCTTGCATTTTAGTGTTTCAGTTTCAAACAAGGACATCTATGAAGCAAAATTATTTTATAAAAAAAAATGAGAAGGAACAAACTAAACAGGAATAGATATATGAAGAGGAAGGAAGTGAATTAAGAAACAAAGAAGCGCATATTCATAAGAATTATAAAATGAGAGAGATAAGAGATACAGTCAAACAAATAGAAGGTCAGAGAGACAAACAGGCAGACAGATTGAAACTGAAACATATTTGTTATTTGATACGAACATCAATAAACTGATAAACTTTTATTAGATCAGACTGTTGCAAGTGTTTCAGTTATTTTAATACATCATTTATCAGAGGTGTCACTTAGAGTTCTGAGTTCAACCTACACAATTGTCTGCTTTATGCGTTAATAATGTGTTATTAACGCATAAAGTAACAAACCTCATAATGTGATTTTAACACATAACTAACATGCCACCAATGATGTTATTAATTCACATGACTCCTAATGTCACATAAAATGTCATACACCACCTAATGTGTTATTATTGCATATAATAGCACATACCTTCTAATGTGTTATTAACACAAAACACATGCTTCCTAATGCGTTATTAACACATAATAGCACTTGTATTTTAATGTATTATTAATATTTAAGCGTTATTTCCATGCTCACATTACTCCCAGATTAACCTTGCTATAATAAGATTTAAATGGAAGTAAAAAGTAAGTGTAATTTTTATGTGTTATTAACACGTAGGATAGTAGATTATAATTATGCATAAAAGGAGTATTTCTAAGGATTCTTCTTAGGATCAGCACAAGGAATCGAATTAATGCCTTTAAGCACGTGAGTCAATCGCTCTACCGTCATGCCACTGTAGCGTATGAACGTTAATGACATGTTACGATATTTTATCACCTAGCTTTAACCAGTAAATTTCACCTACTTATCTAAGCGATTTGAGAGGATTCAAATCATATTGTTCTCTTTAAGAGGCAAAATCAACAACTGGAAGAAAGAGATAGTGGTGAAGATTGTTATGGTAAAATACCTTTAAATACCGTAAGGGGACCTAATATACTTAACCAATTTCTTTAGGAAAGGTCAAGTTCAGTCAAGATAGCAACTCAAAATTTGTCTTCACTTAAAGAATCTTCTCTTTAAACTACCTTTAAATGCAGATAAAATTTAATATGTAGTTTACACCCACATCCGCTTAATTAAGTATAAAAATCTGCTTCATATGCAAGTGATAAAATTTCATTTTAGAGCAGCGGTTCTCAACCGGGGATTCACATGACCCCCCAGGTGACCACATGGATCTCCACGGGTCTACATGGACCCCCAGGGAACCAGAGGCTATGAGGGGTCCTCAATTAAAAAAAATTTATTTCGGGGATTCATAATACGAGCTAAGGAGTCGATGATAAAATATTATAAATAAAATAATACGTAAATTAGGACTCTGAGGGTCCACAAGCAAAATAAAGGTCGGAAAACTTTGTTTTAGAGGAGTTTTGAAAGGTATTTTTAAGGTTTATTTTTCCTTTATACATATTCATTGCAAAAATTGTCCTAACAAATCGTTGGGACAAGTGGCAAAAATGTCATAACAAATTTTTGTCAGTTATTTTCTTATTAGAAAATAAATCTGAGAAGCGACTTTCTTATGCTTAACATTGTCTTTTCTCTATTGAAAAATTTACTGTGACATTTTTGTCACTCTGTCCCAACGATTCGTTAGGACAATTTCTGCAGCGTTATAATAATTTAACCAATCTTTAATTTCACATTACTTAATTTACATAAATATCCGTTAATATAATTAATTAAATATAAATATTTATTTAATTATTTAAAAATTATATTTATTAAAGTTATATTTATTTTTAAAGGATGAAGATTAAATGTAATTTTTAAAACTTTTTAAAAATTATAGTTTAAGAGTTTAAAATTTATATTTATTATTAACGAAAAGAATTAATAATAAATATAGCCTTTAAACTCTAAATTTTAAAACTTTTTTTAAAGTTGTATTTATTATTAAAAGGATGAAGATATATTTATAGCTCTATAGATATATCTATAGATATATAGATCAGTTCACTTGAAAAGGGCCTGTAAAATGGTGTCAAAAAATAAATAAATAAAAAATATATCATAAGTGGAAGGGGTAAAAAAATTACTTTAAACTAAAATTGTATTTTAATTTCAAAATTCTATTTAAATTTTTATTCAATTTAAAGATTATCAGTGAATACAAACGTCAAATCTGATTGCATTTCAAAAAACTCAAAATGTTTGGCATTTTACTTGTGTATAGAAGGGAGTTTTAGAAGAATTATTTTTAGCTTTTTATAAGATAAAAATCTTCGTACTGGAACTGTTGGAGCGAACATTTTTGGTCACTTTTTGCTCGATTATTGTTTTTTTAAATAAAATTTTTAATTTTCACAATAGAAAGATGAAAATTGGTACATAGGTATAATTGAGGACGATACAGATTTATGTATTCTTGTAAAATTTCTGTGGGGGTTATGATTTGGGAGATAATCCACCTTAACTTCAAATGGTCCCAGTTCAAAATTTGCTCAATAACTTTTTTTATATTTTTTTCAGAAAACTCAAAATGTTTGGCATTTTATTTGTGTATAAAAGAAAGTTCAGGAAGTTATTTATAGCTTTTTAAAAGTATGAAAATCTTGATATTGGTACTGGTATAGTCGTCTAATTTTTGACTAAAAGATTATATACCTTTTAAGATTGATTTTTTTTAATACTGAAAATTGGAAAGAATAATACATTTCCTT